>PVJX010024671.1:0-15469 GCA_004027295.1 Dolichotis patagonum
ACCCCTTGGATCACGTTTGAGTTCTTACGGTGTGCATGCAGGCAGCTCGCAGATACGGGTGTCTGCTTTTTTTTTTTTTTTTTCCAGTGCTGGCTTCAGACTCAGGGCCTCACACATGCTAAGCCAGTGCTCCACCTCGAGCTGCATCCCCAACACATGAGCTTTTTCCAAAAGACAAAACATAGAAGACGCTCGGGAGATCTTGTCAGGGACAGCACTCTGAGACTCGGAGCTGGCTTCTCACACAGTGAGGTTTGCAACGTCCCGGTTCTCACTGATGCCAGGGCCCCACCCCCGAGGCCCCCCACGGACAGCCCCCGGCCTACATTTCCATGCACCGCGTGTCTTCTGAGGCTGCCAGCTCCGCTGAGCTTCTCTGCCAGAGCCTGCTGCTGCCCCGAGGCTTCAGCAAGGGTCAGCGGCTGCTGCGATTGCGGTCCTGTCCACGAGGTGTCCACAGATATCACAAAACACATCCCCAGCGGCGGGGGCCCTCGCAGTCCACCGCATCCCGCCAGAGGGTGACACGGGGCTCTGCTACTCTGCATGACACCTCAATCTGGGGCACGGGCTCGACATTCCCCCTGGCCTGCCCCAGTCTGGCTGCAGACGGCTTTTGCAGCCGACCCCTTCCCACCCACCTGCTCTCCTGGGAGGAGCCTCAGGTCACTCAGAATGAGGAGAGGAGTCCCATGAGGCCAGATGCTTGCTGGGACGCGGAGCTGGGCAGAGAATGCCTGCTTCTCGAAAGCTGAGACCAGTGAGACCTCAGGGGAGACCCCAGATCTTGAGTCCCTCCCTTCCTCCCTCCCCAGGCCCTCCCTCCCTCTCACTGGACCTTGTCCCCCTTCTGTGACTTCTCTAGACTCGCAGGTCTTACTGAGCTCTGGCACCGAGCCCAGGGCTGCCCATGCAGCCAGTCTGTGCACCTTTGTGTCTGTAAGAGGTGTGCTGGTAGACTCAGAGTTACCACATCTGAGAGCCAGAGGACAGAGCCAGCAAGGAAGCCACAGAGTCTCGGGCTTTAAATCCAGGTCTCTCAGGCCACTATCCCGTGGCCATGGTCACTAATGCTCGGCCTGGGGCACAGAACAGAGCTGAGTACCAGGCTGCAGGCTGTTGGCGCCCACCGGCTAGGCCCCAGGCTCCACAAGGCAGGACCGCAGTAGGACAGCACTGGTGCTTAGCCCAGGGTGTGGCCCTGAGTGGAAGCTCAGAAGATGTTTAGGGAGGGAAAGAGGAAGAAGGGAGGAAGGAAGAGGGGGCACAGGGAGGGAGGGAGAGAGGAGAGCAGAGGAGGAGGGAAGAAATGTGGGGAGGCAGCGTAAACAAAGGAGGAAATGGGTGCTGGCACCCATAGGACAGGAGCAGAATCAGAACGTGTCTCTTGGGAGCCAGGCTTTTAGGAAGCGTGGTGTCTCATGCACCTCTGTCTCCTGCTGGCTGGGTCCGGATGGAAGCCGCATCCTGCATCAGCAGAGCCACCGCCATCAGGAGTGTCTGCCTAGTCTTGGTCACATCAGGACAGCCAGCTTTAATGGCACAGCCTGAAGAGGAAGACTTCCGCATGCTCCCCGGGGCCCTTGGTGGCAGCGCTGGGCTCAGGAGCCCACGTACGTGTCACACGGTTGAGGCCTTGCATGCTGGGCTCCTGCCGGGGCCTTTGGGGGCTCAGGCCACAAGAGACTCAAGCTCTCCCTGGAGACCCCGGCTTTGTGGGCCGTGCTCTGTGCTCCTGGTGACCGTTGTGTGCGGCAGCTTCTGCTTGGAAACGAACCGCGTGTGAGGGGAAAAGCACCCTTCCAGGCACTGCTGCAGGGGAGGAGGCCTCGAGGCCAGGCCAGCGCTGTGCTCTCCAGAGAAAGTCTGGAGGGAGCCAGGGAAGCGACAGGCAGAGAGCAGGCACCGCTGGGCTCCGAGGAATCTGACCCCAGGCTCTTGCCACAGGGCTCTGGAAGGTGAATGATTGATGGGGGTGCAGGCTCCCGGGTCCCTGTCTGTTAACCAGAGGTCAGGAGAGCGGGTTCTTTGTCCGAGGCACCCACTGCCTGGTCAGGGTCATCCTTTCCCGGGTGCCGCGGAAAACTGGGCGGTGTGGATCCCGCTGTGGGGAAGGGGAGGGGCTGGATGCAGGATGAGATGTGTCAGGCTGCACGCTGCTGGGTACCCAGCACATGCCACCTCCTTCCATCCCCAACAGCCCCATGAGGAAGGCTCTGTCACTGTCATGGCTCCATTCTACAGATGGGGATGTTGAGGCCTAACAGGGAGAAGTGATTTCTCGGGATCCTTCCCAGGGCTGGAAGTGGCAGCGTAGGAGCTCAGTCAGGTAGAGCCCATCACAGTGCCCCATGGGCGGCCACAGCAGAGCCCCCTTCCCTGGACATCAGAGCCCACTCAGGCTGTGAGGGGACAGGGAGGGCAGTGCAGGGTCTTCATGCCTTGCCCTGCCGGAAGGGCCCTTCCTGGCCTCTCTCTCCAGGAGCAGCACCAGCCAGGACAGCAGCTGGCAGAACAGCGGGCCTGGCCGGAGGTTCTGCCCAGATGTTGCAGACAGGCTGAGGTCAGCGGCCCGGATTCCTGGCTCTGGGTGCTGTGCTGCGGCTGCCCCGCAGGTGTGTCGTCACCCCCCGACTCAGAGGTCGCCGGGGATTAAACCCGGCCTCCTGGGATGCTGACTCTGCAAAACAGTCTGTCGGGGCTGTGCACGCAGCATGTGGGAGGTCTGCTTTTCCTGAGAAAGAGAGAGAGGGTGCGGAGCCTGTGTGAGAAATTCCCAACCAGACTGGTCCTCCCCCAACTGCAAACGCAGTGCTTTAGGAAAGCACACCGGGAAACTCTCCAGGTCGGCTGTCCAGGTGACAGTCAAAGGTCTTCCCTCTTCAGTTATGTGGCCCGGGATGAGGTGCCTGACAGCTTGTGTGTGGATACTCACAGGCCCTTCCTCCTGGAGTTCTTAATTGAGATAATGCATGGAAAGTGCTTAGCACATTCTAAGAACTGAATTCATAATTATGATTTAAAAAATTATTATTCTCAATAAATAAAAATAAAATAAAATTATCATTCTCAGTGCATATAATTTAGCAAGGTTTCTGGAAGGCTTTTTCTGGAAGGATCCCCGAGTCTGTAAGAGAGACATACTGTGATAAAAATCTATGAAACGACTACAGCAAGCACTTTTCTCTCCCTCTCAGTACTTCGAAGCTCTGATTCCACTGTCTTTTGGCCTCCATGGGCTCTAAGCAGAAGTCAGCAGTCAGCAATCATGGTGTGACCGGTGATCTGCCCTCTGCCTTGCTTTAATAGTACTTATTTATATGAGGGAGTGGGGATTAAACCGGGGGTCTTCACAATGAGCTACTTCCATTGTTACCTTGCGACCAAATCTTTGCAAGTCCCTAAATTGCCCAGATTGAACTTTTAACTTGTGATCTTCCTGCGTGACGCTCCCAGAGTTCTGGGATTATATAAGTGACCTGCCACCACCCTAGGCTCTTAAACCAGATGTGTGCTCAAAGATTATAAATGAAAGTATGCAAGCTATAAATTAAAAAAAAAACTAAGAGATCTCAACAGATAAATAGAAGTCATAACAAGGAAGTATTTTTGATGATGTGTGACTAAGTGTGGTTTTGTTTGTTTTAATCCTTCTTGAGGTCCATTGATCTTCAATCTGTGTATGTAAATTTTTCACCAAATTTGCAACATTTCTGCCATTATTTACTAAATATTCTTCCTGTTCTATTTTCTCTTTCCTCTCCTTTTGAGACTATTAATGTTGTCCTACAAGTTACATAGCCTATGGTTCCTTTTTCAAAAAATCTCTTTTTTTATTTTTCTCTTCAGATTGGACATTTTCTACTTATCTGTGTTCAAAATCAGTGACTCTGTCTCTAATTTCTAATCTTAATAAGCTACTTCTGTGAATCCTTAACTTTCAGATACTGCATGTTTTTTCTCTAAAATTTCCATTTGTTTCCTTGTTATGATTTCTGTTTGCTGAGATTTCTTAGTTTTCTTATTTATTGCTTGCATACTTTCATTTATAATTTTCGAGCACACAACTGGTTTAATAGCCTTATTTCATCATTTCAGTTTGACGTTATCTTAGAGTTGTTCTCTACCAGTTGCTTCATTCTAAAGTGTGGGTCAGATTTCCCTCACTCTTTAAAGGCCTAGTAAATTTTAATGGCGTCTAAATGTTATAAATGATATCGTGGACATTCCAGATTCTGTTGTGTCCCTTTGAAGACTATCGATTTCCTTATGCACAAAGGCAATATGGCCAGGCTCACGCTGCAAGCTCCTCTTCCCTGCAGTGGGCTATGGTTGAAACCTCCACTAGGACTCTGCCCTATGTGTGACTTCAGGAGGCAGCTAGAGACTGAGGCAAAGTGATTTAAGTCTCCTCGCTCTGTGTCTATCCTTCATAGAGTCCCTCGCACAGCTGGGATCTGGGGCTGTGACCCTCCCACTCTAACATCTAGTTCTTCAACACCATGCAACTCTAGAGTTTTCTATCATAGCTTTAGTGCATGGACTACAAACTGTACAGGGCTGGGCATATAGCTTAGTGGCACAAATGCCTACCTGGCAAGGGCAAGATCCTGAGTTCGAATCCCAATACCCCCATCACCCTCCAAAATCAAAAACTGTACAAAATGGAAAAGTCATTTGCATCATCCCAAGCACCATTCCCCTTATTTCTGCCTCCGTGGCTTTCACATCCTTGTTGCCTAGGTCTTGTCCCAGCCTCTGTTACCAGAAGCCAGGGCCCCACGCTCCGTCATTTTTACCCTTGCATGGCACGCCTGTGCAGGATGAGGCGTCTGAAGCTCAGAGAGGAGAAGCAGGGTGCCCAGTGCTTCCCGGCTACCACGCACCTCACAGAGACACCCAGTGAGAGTCCACCTCCTGCCAAGCACTGTGCCAGGTCCTGGCGAGCCAGCTGTGAACTGCTCCCACTTGGTTCCTGCCCGTAGGGCACTTACAGTCTGGCAGCCAAGCCGGATGACAAGAAGGTGAACAGCGCAGCAAATAAGATAACTGCAGATGACAGCAAGTACATGCAGGAAAACCAAACAGGACCGTGGGCAAGAGGGTGGCGGGGTGCAGGCTGCTTGGTTCAGGCAGATTTGGCCTGGGCAGGTGACATCTGAGAAGAGCCCAAAATGAAGTGAGGCAGTGAGCTTTTGAGTTTCCAGGAAAAAGCTGTCCAGGCAGAAAAATAAATGCAAAGAGAGTTGTGGTTTAGATAAAAACTTTCCCCGGGCAGTCCCTGCGTCCAGAGCTGGGGCTTTGGAAGGTGACTGGACTGGGGTGGTGTCATCACCCACAGACCAGCTCATGGCTGGGTGTGCTGCTGAGAGGTGGGGCCTGGCTGGAGGATGCAGGTCACGGGGGCGCACTCTGGCAGGGCGCCGTCTTGTTCCCAGCCCCTTCCTCTCTCACTGGCTCTTTGCTCTCCGCTTTCTAACTGCCTCAAGTTGCGCAGCTTTCCTCTTTCTGTCGTGTTCCTGCCTTGCGGTCAGCCGACCAGGGACTGGAATCTCTGAGACCACGAGCCAACATCAACCTTTTCTTCTTTGAGTTTCGTATGTTGGGTATTTTGCCCCAGCAATGGAAAAGTGACTAACATTACAGAGGAACAGGCATGGCACATTTAGGGATCAAGGAGGAGGCCAGTAAGGCTGGGCTGAGTGAGCTGGGGGAGAGGAAGGATGCAGGAGGAGAGGTGACAGGCCACTTCACCTGCTGTGACGGTGTCAGTCTTGATGTCCCCCCAAAGCCTCATGCAGTCAGGGAGTGGTCTCCCAGAGTCTGTGAATGACTCCTGGTCCAATGCTGGGATTACAGGTGTGAGCGCTACTCCCAAGTGGGTGTGGCTACATACTACATAAGGGAGAGGCAGAAAATCTCCTCACGTGCTCCTCTCCTTTTTCTGTTGTTGCTTGTACTATTTTCTGCCACCATGAACTGTTACTGTCCACCATGAGCCACTCTACCCTGGAGCCAGCTGACTATGGCCTGAAGCCTCCACAAACTGTGAGCTAAATAAACCTTTCCTTCCTTCACTTTGGGTGTCAGGTATTTTGTCCCAGCAAGGAGAGAAAAGTAACCAAGGCGCTTCCTGACGCTTCTACTCCTCAGCGCTCATCTGGATCTTGGCCGCGTCTGCTCCTTATCTGTACCCCAAACCTGATGGCCACTTTTGCAGCCCAGGCTAAGATTTGGGGGCCCAGAGGATCTGATGCTGCAGGTTTGAGATGTTTTCTTGGCCCACGTAGCAGTTTGGAGAACTCAGTGACACATGCATGGCAGCATAAGGGATGGGCTGATTATTCCTTGACGTGCCATCCGTTTACGAGCTAAGAGAACCATAACAAAGCCCCTCTGAAGTAGATCATTGTTGCCAACAGCCTACTTTCCAAATGAGAATGCTGTTTCAGTGATGCCAAGGGACTCAGGCGGGGTCTCATTGAAATTTGAACTCAGGAATGTTCAGGTACCAGGAGAAAAATGGAACCTGTGGGATTTGAACTCAGGCTAACTTTAATGACGGCATTTTGCTGGCTCTCGAGACAAGGTCCTGAATGGTACAAGTATTTTTAAATCACAGCTGACACATTTATTATCCTAAAAGTTGCTGTGAAGTTTCCATTCCACCCGAACTCATGCTCGTGCTGTGGCTTCATTCAGCCTGCCCGGGGCTCACCCCTGGCCCTGGCCCGAGAGAACCGAGCATTCAGATTCTGGCCTCGGGACCTGACGCAGCTGTCACCCATTTCTGCACATAAATTTTCATGAACACAGCCACGCCGATGTGTATGTGGCTCTCCTGTGGTTCCTTCCTCCTACTATGGCAGTCAGATAGTGTCTTAGGGCCCCTGAGCCGTATCGGCCTGGCCCTTCAGAGGAAAATGTCACCCAGCCCTGACCAAGAGGAGCATTCTGTGCCCGGGAGACACCACGAGGACCAGCCCAGCCCAGGCCAGGGTGACGTAGGCCCTTCGAGCAGGTGGTTAACACTGCCCTGGCCTGGAGAAATGCCCACGCCGGCAGAGGGCCTGGCCTCGATCCCCAGAGGGCATGGGAGGGCAGCTCGGCACAGACACGGCACATGGACGGAGCCTCTTTGTACAAACCTGGTGAGATTTGCAAACAGCAACACAACCAGTCAAACATGGAGTCTGGACAAGCACTAAAGGGCTTTTTGTTATTAGCAGGTCCCAAGATCGGAGACAATTATACTAAAAAGAGAAAGAAAAAAACTAAAACTATGCCAAAATTCTGAAGTTTCTATAGTAAATTCCCATTGTAATGCTTAAAGACTTAGTATATTATGCCCCAAATATTACATGGGACACATACAGACTAAAAATTATCCTGACACTATTTTACTAAATTCTAAATTATTATAATAAAATCTTTAGTAAGTCACAAATATATTTATGGAGCATACAACCATTCTAAAATCATGATACTGTCCTAAAATTCAGAAGTTATTATACTAAGCATTTATTATGCCAACATTTTTAGTGTAAAAACGTCCCCATTCTTGCATGGGATGTACTTTTTTGTTTTATTTTATTTTGTTTTGAGACAGGCTCTTGCCCCATAGTCTAGGCTGGCCTTGAACTCACTGTGTAGCCCAGTCTGGCCAGGAACTTGAATGATCCTCCTGCCTCGGCCTCCTGAGTGCTGGAATTACAGGCATGTGCCACCACTCTGGCTGGGATATACTTATATTGAAAAAATTACTCAGTTTCCATCTGACATTCATATCAAACTGGCTTCCTGGGTTTTGCTTGGTGACACTACCAGGAAATGAATCTGGTGAGAAGGATGAGAAACTCCAGGCTTTAAGGACCTCACAGAGCAGGGAATCAGCCTCAGGCCTGCCCTCCCTCCAGGGGCTTCCAGCAGGAAATTCTGGTACCCAGGAGTGGGTCCCTCTTTTCTAAGTCAACATCGCAAAATCTACTTTTGGAATCCAGTGTCTAGAGTTTTAAGGCAGCAGGGAAGTAGTTAGGAGCTAAAAATGTGGTTTTCTTCCTTCTTTCTCTTCTTAACTGTGGTGAGCATTTTGTTTTGCTTTGACGGCTCCTGGGCTGAAGACGGGTTTTCCTCTCCCGCTCTTTTTTTACCCCTCAGTCTGTCCGCATCACCCTCTCAGGCCCGCGCTGTCTTTCTCTTTATGCGTCTTGCTCAGGGTCTGGCTCAGGTGACGAAATTCCCTTTGACAGGTGACAAGACGAAGCGAACATCACTGCGGGCTTGGGGCCGTAATCTGGGTGGCAGAATGGGGGAGGAGCAAAATTCAGAAATGAAATGAAAACAGCACCTGTGGCCCAGAGTCTGCAACGGGGCCGTCGGCTCTCCGGGGTTTTGGGGTGGTCAGGAGGGGGCATCCTTCTCCAGTCTGGCTGTGCAGAACTGGCAGGACCAGGCGGGCAGGACCCGCTCTGCACCCAGTCTGGGGATTCTGGCTTCGTCAGCTGCTCTGAGCAGCAGGAGGAGCTCCTGCTTGCTGCCGGGCTGCTGTGAAGACAGGACACACTAGTCTCGGAGCAGAGGGCTCAGGACCCGCCACGCGGAGCCCCGGGCTTGGATGGGGGCAAAGCCGGGCGGGACCCAGGCGGGCGCCCTCAGCCGTGAGCCTCTGCCCGCTGTCTTGCCGCGTTTGGTTCTCTGGGAGCTCTGCCTGCTTTGAGACGCTCCGGTCCAGGCTGCGATTCTGCAGTGACTCAGACCTGGCTCCTGGTTGCAGCGAGCACAGCGCCATGCATGTGGGGTGGGGGAGGTGACACTCCCTCTCCTGCACGGAGCGATCAGTAAGGCTCAGCTTTCCTCGCAGGTGATTAAAGCGGGTGACACTAGGACTTGGAAATTTCTAACAGGTGCTCAGCAAATGGCAGCCTAAAACTGTCCAAGGTTCCCCCTCTGCGTGAGACAGGGCTGCCGGGCCCGGGGGTAAAGTACTGGGGAGTTTAATGGTGACAGTCATGGACATGTTCTGAAGAGTTTGTGTTTTAGTCACCTTTTCACTGTCGGGACAAAATACCTGACGTATGCAGTTTAAAGAATTCGAGGTTTGTTTTGGCTGATTCCAAGGCAGGAAGATCACATGGAAGGGCCTGGTGGAAAAAAGCTTCTCACCTCATGGCAGCCAGGAAGGAGGGCACCCAAGAGCAAGAGGACGGGGGCCGGATGTAGCCTTCAAGGTCACGCCGTGAGACCCACCCAGACACATCCGGAAATGCGCTCTACTCCTCTCCTCGGTGTCCCCCAATCTGATCAGTTAGCAATCGAGATCCACCACTACTCCGTGGTGAGAGGAAGGTGGGCAGACCGGAGGAGGTGCGTGAAAGGTCCAGGTCACTGGCAATTCCAGGACCAGGTCCATCTGGGTGAGAGTGGAGCTGTCCACATGTCACTGCAGGCCAGGCGCAGAGCACACGGCCTCCACGGAGGGTCCTCGTCACTGGGTGATTTTCCCAAATACTTGTGGCTGAGCAGGGGAGGTGAGATAAAAGGCATCATATAAGGTTAAACGCCCACCTGTCCAAACGCCCTGACGGGGAGATGGCTTTGTGTCCACCCCTAAGAAAAATCCCACTTCCTGAACAGGCATCAAAAACACAATTGTCTAGAATCTGTGCCCCTGTGACTCCTGGCTTTTTAACACCCATCTTAAGATTGCTAAATTTGTACATAGTAAAGGACTTTGGAAAGCGGCTTGCTCCAACTCTGTTCAAATCCAGTTCCAAGGACAAACCAATGAGGTTCGTTGCCTTCGATTTGGAATTTTCCACATACCTGTCCTCTCTCCGAATGGTGCCGAGCTAAAAGTGTTTGAAATACCCCTGGGTGTGTGTAGCATGTGTGCAGGCCTGTGTAAGTGTGTGTAACACGTGAACAGATGTGTGCAGGTGCACGTGACATGCACGGCCTGTGTGTCAGTTCATCCGAGGACGTCACTGCTTCGCTGCTACCTGCAGGGTAGAAGGCCGAAGTTTTCTTGATAGGTCCTAAGCCACGGAAAAGCAGTCAAGGCAACTGGCTGCAAAGGAACAACAATAACCACCACAACGACAGAGTCTTTGAAACTGAAGTTACAAGTTGAGTCCTTGTGGGAGGGAGAGGTGAGGATGGAGAGGTGAAGTCCCCGCTCCAAAAATCTGGACTCACGGATGTTTCTCGGTAAGAGAACAGATTCTACCAGGGCTGGGGTGTGGCTCAGTGGCAGCATTTAAACTTGTAAGCAAGCAAAGGCAAGGCCCTGGGTTCAATCCTGAGCTCTAAAAGGAGAGAGAGAGAGAGAGAGAGAGAGAGAGAGAGAGAGAGAGAGAGATTACACTTTTGCAAAATTCCCTCCAATGCAGACATTGCATCTAAAACCACTTATATGGTAGACAGGGGTCAATCAAGTATGATTGATATTTGGTAGACACCAATAGGCAGCATCACCACTGTCACAGCTGTTTCTCGCCAGCCTGCCCGACACACTCACGAAGCCCCAAGACCCATGAGGTCCCCAAAAGGGAGCAGCTTCTGTATCCCCCAACCTGGATGCAGGAATTCTCCTCCCTTCAAGATCTCCAAATACCCGGGCCCCTCGGCAGCACAGGAAATTCTCTCGCTGAGGCCTCACAACATCCTCAGGTTCAAAACTCCGTCTCCCGTCATTTATAATCATTTAGCAAATTTCATTTAAAAAGAAAATCCACTTAATGAAATATATCCATTTAAATACCAGCGCATTAGATTTGCAAAAAAAGTACCCATCTTGAATATATTTAAGCAAAAATCAATAAAGGTTAATAGCATATTGCTGTGGCATCACCATAACAGGAAGGCAAATAATTCCTTTTGTAATTGAATAGGACCACTGAAGTGTGGGGGAAATCAGCGATGACATTTCTACCATGTCTTTCCAAATGGTGTGTGAAATGCAACCACTGGGCTGTGATAGCCACGTACGATTCGCATTTGACTAATTAGGTGGACTGTGCAATTTTCCATCTTTTAATGGGAAGGGCGGGTGGTGGGGCAAGTTTTGAGAGGGTTGGGCTGAGAGCGGGGGATAGAAAACCAGGAGAAGATAGCAAAGTCTTTAGCAACAATGTGATTTTAAAGAGATTTAATTGGAACCTATTAGGAGACAAGCCAGCTTGCTGGAAGGGCAAGATTAAAAATATTTCATTAATGCCCATGTGACTTGGGGGATAGAGGCCCGAGGAATTTATCACGCCTCCCAGTCACCGTCCTGCGCTTTCTCCAAGGGAAAGGGCGTTCGTGGGGTGCCGGGGCTGCGTGTTTTGCGGTGAGCCCTTGTCACAGTCGCGGGTATCTTTCCATCCTGCTGAAATCAGATCATCGCTGAGGTGCTGACTCTGCTTCTGCTTTAGTTTGGGTCTCGGCGTCCAGTCAGCCAAAGCCGCTGGGCTCGTTCAGGTCTGCACCCAGCAAACCCACCTCAAAAGGACGTGACTGACCTCCAGTGTCACCACCCTCTTTCAGCAGAGAGGGCTCAGAGGCGATTAAACAATTCTAAAACTTACAATGTGTTACTCTAAACACCTTACGTGGAGGTCTACTGGCGTTTCGAGAAAAACAAAACTCCCTTGTTCTGGACCTTATGGAAACTATAAAGATATGAAGTTTGAAATGTCATTTTGCCTCCAAAGACGGGGTGACTCAGGCTGCCAGCAGCTGCGAGGTGGGGCTTGGTGATCAAGCTCGCACTGCGGAATGAAGCAAGAAGAGGAACAGAGAAATGAATTCTGGGTGCTCTAACCGTGAGCGGCTGGACCTCGCCTGCTCGGACGTCAGGGTCATCCTTGACTTTCCTGAGCCCGTGCCAGTGCCTCCCCTACTCCTGGCTTTTCTGCCAGTCACAGCGTAACAGTTTGTCAGCACTGGTGAGAATTTGCACCACATTCTCTGATCTCACGGGGCCCGGGCATTGGGCCTGCAGGGTAACCGCTGGCAAAGTTTGAGCCGGCAATGCCTGGGCGTCCTTTCCGGGTTTCCGAGGGCAGAGAGGGCAGGTGCCCTGGGCTGGTGCAGTCTTTGGGATCGGACCTCGGTTCCCACCAAGATTTCATCTCCTGAGAACAAGCCGTGACAGATGTGCTGGTGGATGGGCTGCCTCAGCCGGGGTGTGCGCTCTTGGCTCTTCAGTTTCATGTGGTTTGTGGCTACCACTGCCTTTTTTGGGGGTGGCTGGGGTGTGGCGTGCCTTTGGTGTGGGATTTCATGTCTGCTTCAGACTTTGCTGGACCGTCACCCCCTTGGTGTCCCACCCCGGGGCTCATTGTGATGCTTCTATTGTTGTTTTTAAAAGTTTTCCTGTGGCTTATTGAACCTGGCAAGGCTTCAGAACCAGTGGGGCCTTCATGCAAATAAACAAGCAGACATTTCCAAACTGCCCCGCTTCCCCAGGGGACGGGGTGTCCCTCAAGCATCTTTCCTTTCCTGGTACCCGGATGCCCGGTGCCACACAGCACGTCAGTGAACGGGGGAATCCACTCCTCCCCAAGCACAGCCCGAATTCTGAGACCCAGACAGACCAGGGACAGGTCACGGGTAGGATGCCACCCGTCTGGCTGGCTTCTCTTGCTTCTCTGTGCCTCCTCCCTGCCTGTCCCAACCCCAGCCTTCCGGAGAGCTCCTCGGGGAAGGCAGCAATGACCACCCGCGTGGTTAGTGATGCTTAGGGTCACCCAGGGCAGCAGTGCTGGACTGCGACAGAGCTCTCTGGTTTCCTGCAGAGCTGCTGAGGATGTGGAGGGCCAGAACGGCCTCCCCAGCTCCCTCCAGGCTCCTAGATCTCCCTCCAGGCACCCAGAGGACTCTTGTGGAGCCAGAGCAGGGCTCACGGGGCCTACAGCAGCTCCCACCACTTAGGGTCAGACTGAACCCTTGCAGTAGCCCCGTGAGCCACAGCTTCCCACTGACGCCACCTCCTAGCCCTGCCCCTGCCCCCACCGTCCGCCACAGTGGCAGCCTTGCGTGTCTGGACCCCGTCAACCCTGCTGTCCCCCCGCACACGCTGTTCTCTCTGCCCACACATTGCAGACAGCCGCCCACCCCTCCCTGCCTCCACGCCGCCCCCATTCACCACCCCGACCGCTGCCCCAGCTCCAGCATCCGCAGCCCCTCCACCATGTATTTTCTCCAGAGCACTGTGATAATCACACACACTGGATGTGTTTTTAAATTTTATCATAAGCTCCACGAGGACAAGGTTTCTGCTTGTTTTGTTCCCTGACATATGCACAGCTCCTGGAAACGTGCTTGGCACTGGGTAGGTGCTCAATCAACATTTGCTTGATGGATGGGTAAGTGATGGATAAGTGAATGAATGAATGGGTGTATGGATGGATGAATGAATGGATGAATGGATGAATGGGTGTGTGGATGAATGACGGATGAGTGGATGAATGAATGGGTGCATGGGCGAAGGAACGGGTGGGTGCATGGGTGAAGGAATAGTACGGTGCTCAACAGCTTACGCATCAGAGTAAGTTCAATTCACTCATTTGAAAGATAGTGCAGGTGTTCAAGTTCATAGACGTCATTTAAAACTTGACTTAAAACGCAATGGGGATGAATGTCACTCCAGCATTAGAAGAACTAACAGCACAGGAATTTGTGCTGCTATGGATTAGTTAATCATTCTGCTTCTGTTTTTGCCCACCCTCTAAGTTGTGGATATGTCCACTGTTTTAAGTGTTTCTTGTGTAGTTTCTTTTCTTCGGGAGAAGGCCCCATCCGACGGAGCCTGGCTGCCTGTACGCCCTGTTTCCACTTGTCAGATGTCAATGGTGCTAAGCTTCTTTGCTGGATTAACAGCCGAGAGGGTTCACGGAAGCTGATGAAGGGTCACCGGTGTCACAGCTCTGCGATGGATGTTATTACGGTGGCACCCGAGGAGCGGAGTTAGGGCATAGAGTGAAGGTGTCAAAGAGTGCCACCACTGACTGGTAGTCGTCAGGGTGTTGATTGGCCCTTGGCGAGTCTCAGTTGCATGATCTGAAAAGTGGGTGCAATACCGGCACCTTCTCCAGTGCTCATGGCCAGTGTGGAAGGAAATCGGGTTCGGGCAGTTCTCGGGGTTCTCTGAGCACTGGCCCTCAGTATCCCGGTGTTCCTGTGACTCTGACACCGGAGGAGAGAGGCTGCAGTTCCCTGCAACACGTGACTGCCACCAGTCACCAGACGTAACTACCACCTGGGCAGGTCACACGGCTGCCTCGAGAGGCCAGGCTGGCCCTGGAGAGGACCTGCAGGCAGGGGCCCTTCCCAGGTAAACCTCTCCCACAGGCAAATGGTGGACACACCAGGCCTCCAGGGGTGCTGGGGCCTGGCCCACAGCTGGGCAGAGGTCAGTAGGGGAACAGGGGATTCGCCTGCCCTTTCCTCACGGGGACCCCAGAGCCCTGTGCAGCCTTTCCAGGGGTCCCAGAAACACTGAGGATACTTACTCACTGCCTCCAAGATTTGGGGAGGGAGACTTACTATTTTTAATAATTTTTTATTAGTTTTAATTATTTCCTAATAATTGTGTTTATTAGGAATGACTAGATATATGTAATCATGATGTAGCTTTATTTATAAGATTAATGCCTCATAATTGGAGAAATTCTAACAACAGGGCCTGACTTATAGCGTAAACTGTAAAATGGGGGTTCTCTGGACTCAGCTGAGGTCAACCTCTGCTGCTAGACAACTTTCTTTTGATCGCAAGTCTGCATTTGCTGGTCCTCTGTGGCTTTGTGGGTAATTGAGAACCCCAAAGCACAAAACTCTTCGGTTCAATCAACCTGGCTGTCAGCAGAGTCCTGCTGGATCACTGGTATATATGCAAGGAATCTTTAAAACATCCTCCCTCTTGGATCAGCATTATCCAGAAAGGGGGTGTTTAGTTAGAGATTTCCACACAGCAGTACTATGGGTTCATTTTCATAACTGACAAGGTATGGAAGAAGGTCAGAGGAAGAGCTGATTTCCAGGTCAGTACTGAATATGTACCACTTCCGGGTCAGTATTGAATGTGTACCACTTCCGGGTCAGTATTGAATGTGTACCCATTGAATGGATGCTGAAGTACTTCGGGTGCCCTGGAGGGGTTCAGGAATTTGGTAATGGCATGGGGGAGGAAAGCTGAATCTCAGACTACTGGTCTTTCTCAATGCCTGCAAAGAAAATTTACTTTTTCTTCTTTAGATACAGACACAGAATTGCTTCACCATGTAACTGTGATTCCTTGGTCATTTTTACTTAAGTTGAAAAGAGAATCTTTTCTCTGCAAAGGCTTGTGTCTCCTATGTCATCAGATACCAAAGCCCTTTGGCCTTATTGCTCTCACAATTAAATCCCAGTAACTCTAGTTGCTCCTGCCGTGTGGATGGCTTGCTCTGTACCAGGCACTGTGCTAGGCTCTTACGGACTTTCAGTT
>PVJX010024671.1:15569-27914 GCA_004027295.1 Dolichotis patagonum
ACTGGAACCATGAGCCAGAGAACCCTCTCCTTCTTGAGGCCCTTGTCTTGGGTATTAGAAAGCTGAGGTGACTTAGAGACTCCAGCCGAATGTTCTCCGGGTGACTGAAGAGCAGAACAGTGTCTCGCTCACCTGAGTACGCACTCAGAGTGCAGAAGAACCGGAGAAAGGGGGGATGGATCATGTGGGGGAACAGGGTCTGCTTTTCCCGTTCCAGGTTCCCTTGGTGAGGCGGCATCTCTGAAGTCCGCCAGGACAGCAGCAGTGACGGGTACTGAGGATTTATTCTCCTCCTGACTGCCCATGAATTATGCAGCAGGCGGATAGCTCAGAAGTCGCTATTAAGTAAACGTGAGTGGGGAGAGAAGAGATATTGCCTCCCTCCCTCTAAACAGCAGTCAGGAGTGAAGACATGGAGCTGGTAAGTTGGTTACGAGCACTAGGGGTGGGGTTTAGTGGCCTCAGGGTCAAATGCTGCTTCTTCCACTCATTAGTCACAAGGGAAGGGAGTGCAAAGGCCCTGAGGCAGACTTGTGCCAATGTACAAAAGCCACATGATGAGGCTGATGTGGTTGGGAGCAGCAAGCCAGGAAGGGAAGAAGAAAAAGAAGACAGGAAGGTGTGAGAGTACAGGGCCACATGGGCCAGGATCTTGCTTAGTGTGTAGCCTTTTCTAATGAGGAAAGAGTCCTCAGAGGGTTGACAGTAGACAGAGAAGTTTTCTGATTTACTTTTAGGAGAATCCCTGTGGACCTCAACCTCCTGACCTGGCTTCTCCTGAAAGGATGTGTGGCCAGCAGAACGATGACCCCATGTCTACATCCTGATCCCTGAACCCCTGAGTCTGTTTGTTGTGTGGTGAGAGAGACTTCACAGGTGAGATTGAATTAAAGATCCAGAGACAGACAGGGAGATAATCTTAAATTGCCTGGGTGGTTCCATGCCATCACGCAGGTCCTTGGAAGGGAACAAGCAGTCACAAGTGTAGGAAGGACTCTATTCCATTAAGAAGATGAGGGCTGGGGCCACAAGCCAAGGACAACAAGGACTCTAGGAACTGAATAGGCAACAAGGCAGAGCCTCCCCTCGAGTCTCCAGAGGGCGTCCCCAGAGGTGATGCTTTGATTTTAGTCCACCAAGACCCACGTCCGACTTCTGACCTCCGGAGCTGTCTGAGAAAACATTTGTGTTTTTTCAAACCACCAAGTGTGTGGCAGCCTGTGACTGCTGCCACAGGAACTGCACAGAAAGTCTCAGAGTCACGTCCTGAGTGGCGTGGAGCCTGTGGTCTTTTTCACCTCTCATCTCGGCCACTCTCAAAACAGGACGGGTGTGGCTGGGTTTGTCCAAGGACCATCGTTTGCTCGCCCCGTCCTCACTCGTTACATAGGAATTAGCCGTGGTAGCAATTTCAAAATGTGGTTTAGTGAGCTTTTGTGAAATAATGCATCTAAGGTTTTACAGGAGCCCAAGAGAAAGCAAGCACCCTCAAAAGGCCTCTATTATTTATCTTTTATCGATATTATTGCACTGGTTACACGAAGCTTGCGCCTGGCTTTCTGGACCTCTGCCCATCAGGCCGGCATCACGGTGAGGCAGATCTGTTGTCAGGTATTCCTGTAGCCGGCTGATGGCACGGAAAGGGGCCAAACAGCTTGGGGAGGAAGAATAAAAGGTGACCATTGCCACCGAAAGTGACAAGCTAGAATGGATCTCATGAAAGACAAACGTCTCCACGTCTCATGATTCCACCAGCTCTGAGGGGTGCAGGGCTCTTCTGCTCCTCTTCCCTCGTCCCAGCATTGACATATTTTATTACTAATTGCTTCTTCAAACCTCATCAATGATCTTTTGCACTTTATGCAAAGAAACGTTGAAAGCTTTTAATGAAGAAATTAATTATGTATAGTCTTGAATGCAAATTAGACTAATTAATTGCAGCATTGATACCCTCTACTAGCACAAAATATGAGAAGTGGCATTATACATATTTATAAGGCGCAGTGCATTTTGACAGATGCCTGCAGACTGTGATGAAAGGTGGTCAAAGTGTCTGGAACGGACGCCTTTTCCCTGACAGATAAATATGGTTGTGTTCTGGGAGAAGTTTGGTTTCGTGGTCTGCAGTGGCAACTTTGGAATGTTGAGGCATGAAAACTTTGGGCATAAAATGGAATTTGCCCCCAAATGGAAAAACTTCAGTAGCGTGGAGGAGCTGGGAATCCACCCCAAATGCATCCTAGGAAAGTGATTTTGGGTGCTCTTGGTCCCATTAGGAAAAGTGGCCTCGTGTCCCCATGAGCTGTGCCGGGGCTGCGTGAGAGCTCGGGTAGCACCCGCCTCTCTGAACCGAGTTTGGTTCCACCGCAGGAGAACTGAGCGCTCAGCTCCGTGAATAGCTTTGGGCCTCCAGGAAGCAAAGTTCTGCCTCAGCGAAGTCTGTCCTACAGACCCCACTGGAGAAAAATTGCCTGCCTCGTTCTACGGGTCTGCCTGGAAGTAGGAGAGTTTATCTGTCTCTCCTCTGGATCCCCAGCCTGGCCCTGTCCCTTGTGCAGGTTTATCAGTGGGACTCGGGCCAGCGTGATGGGGAACTGCTGCTCCCAGGAGCCCTCTGCCATCAGGAGCACAAACCTGGCTGCCTGGGTTACAGCCCCAGATGGGAGTGAAGCCAGCCTCCACCAGGCCAGCCACACCACAAGACGGTCCAGTCAACCAACAGAATCGTATGAAGTTAAAAGAGCAGGCTTGTGGTTTTATGCCATTTGTTTGGGGGTGGCTTGTTACACAGCCAAGGCTAACTGATACAATCTAACACTGGGCTTCAGAGCATCCTCTTCTCCTGTTTGAGGGAGGTTGGATGTTAAGTTCCTTGTTGGTGAGAGGCACGTACTGGCTGCTTCTTACAAGGTCTTCCCTAGATAAAGGCCAACTACAGGGGAGATGGACAGGAAAGAGGTCAGCGAGGTCACACCGTGGTACCTTCCAGAGCACAGGGAGAGAAACGCTAGTTTGAGCGAGTGCGGTAGTCACTACTGTTGCTTTCCAACAGGTTTCCCCTGTCCTTTTGCCTTCCCACTGGGATGGAGGCTGAAGGGAAAGAAGCTCTCTGTTACCCAAGTGTGACCCAGTCCTGGCCAGCGGACCCAGCTGGACCGGCCAGCACCCTTTCTAAGCTGGCCTCTCTGAGAAAGACATGGGCCTCCCCAATGGCACGAGAGCACGATTCCAAAATGTTCCCTCCTGACCCCAGCACTGTGAGCACGCAGGGCTGCTGGCATCCCACGCCCCCAGGGAAAGGTCCGACCTGACCTCTCGGGGCTGTGAGAGCCCGGCAGGCGGCCAGCGGGACGGAGGTCTCAGCCCTGCATGCGTGAGGGGCAGGGGGAGCACCTGTCTCTTCCCTGTGCAGGTTCAGAGGGACAGGGCTGGATCTGTGACCTTGCTTGTCACCGCTGTCAGCCTGGCCCAGCGCCTCTTTGTCTTCCAGTTGTCCATGGCGAGCAAGTGTCCAGGACCAGCGACAGTCACCGTGCTGCCCAGGAGCGGCAGGGTACCTGTCTTTGCGGGCATCGGGGTGAGTGCAGAGCCGCTCTGCAGCAGCTGGGGCTGCTCCATGTCCCCGAGCCTGGTCGCACCTCGTCCTGGGCAGCACGGGTGTCCAGGTGCAAGCTTCCTGAGGGTGCAGGCGGCCCGGGTCCAGCTGACCTACACGGTGGTCACACAGCCACACTGTGGGCACTGGTTAGGGAGAGCAGGACCCCTGCTGGCTCCATGACATGGCGATCAGAGAAAACAGGCTCCTCCCCCACTGGCGGCTTTGAGCCTCACCCAGACTCAGGTACGTCAAGTTGCTCCTGGCAGGCATAATTTAGGGCAGTCTCTGAGTGGGATCCCCAGTTTTTCTTGCCGGAATGAGTGACAGAGGAGTTACGGATCCCCTCTTTGCCTGGCAGAAGCCCCTCGCAGCCCCACCTTCCCTAGGAAGATGCAGGTGGAGAGGGCTATGGCACAACTGTTTCAGCCAGTTTCCTCTGAAGGTGCTGGACTAGGAGTGTTAGAGGAATTGGTTACTGTCTTGGTTACTTTTCTCTCATTGCTGGCACAAAATATCCAACACTCAAAATGAAGGAAGGAAAGGTTTATTTAGCTCATAGTTTGTGGAGGTTTCAGTCCATAATCAGCTGGCTCCAAGGCAGGGTGGCCTGGCAGAGGGCAACACTTCCTGGCAGCAGCCAGCAAAAGCAGTTAGAGCAAAAGAGGGTAGAGCAAGCCTCTTCTCCTCCCTTGTACTGTACACAGGTCACCCTGCCTCCAGGGCCCTGTAGCACTCACAAAATCTCCTTGGCCTCTTGCACAGGATGAGGGTATTTACAAAGTAAGAATCCTGGCTCCCTGGGGAGTCTCTCAGTTGAACTTCTAAACAGCTCACAGTGACACAGTATATCAACCACAGCAGTTACCCAGCCCAGCATTGTCCCAATCCTATTCTGGGCCCCTAGGTGCTTTGTGAGAAGAGTCCCAGTCCCCTTCCCTGGCCAGTATCTCTCTCCAGGAAGCTGGGGGTGGGAAGCAGAAGGCTGAAGCTGGGAAAGACCTACCCATGGGCTACATGTTTGCAGCTGGGAAAACTGGAGTTACAGAGATCAATCCAGGGACACGACATGTCCAGGGTCACACTGTAAGTTAGTACCACATAATAACGGAGACCTAAGAACCTATGACATTAAGTCAAGGCCAACAGAAACTCAGCCTCAGTGGCAGTCTGTTTCTCTCATATCTCAAGGTAGGTAGTTTGGGCTGATGGGCTCAGAAATCAAAGACTGTCTCTCTTGTTTTTCTTTGTCCATTTTACAGGCCAACGTGGCTGCTTTAGCTCCTGCCACTGCATCTGCCTGCCCGTCAGCGGAATACAGGGAAGGAAGAGGAAAGGTCATGTTTCTTCATTTTATTTTTATTTTTTTAAGGTGTGTTAGGGATGTATCACTACATACCAAAAATCCACCAATCCTGAGAGATAAACACACTTAAGGTTTATTCGAATGCTCAGGTGTCTGGGGTAATCAGATGGGTGGCTCTCCAGACCTCGGCGGGGTTCACACGCCCATCTGGCAGCCGGCCTGGTGTCCTTAGCCAGGATCCCCAGGCTGACTCAGGCCGGCCCCAGGTCTCTCTTCTCCCAGGCGGCCCGGGTGCCCTCACATGAGCAGGCAGAGCCCAGAGCACGGCGCCCTGGACGAGGTGCTCGCTGTGGACGAGGTGCTCGGCCTGCGAGTGGGTCCCAGCCACTCACAGCCCAGGCTCCCGGCGAGCACCTGCGAGAGACGTCGTCCCAGCTCAGCAAGCCCCAGGGGAGACGGAGCCACAAGACCCCGGAGCATCTCTGCCAGCCACCACCCTGTGACCCGAGTCACACCTGCCGAGCAAATGGGCACCTAGACACCAGCGCAGCAGAGCTGCCCGGGACCCAGAGGAGAAGAGGGGACCAGGCCCTCCCCTGGTGGACAAGCCCAGCCCCTGGCCAGCAGCCGATGGTTTCCGACTCTCCGCCTGACCAGGACAAACTGATTCTGCTCCCCCTCCTCCAGACCCCCCGAGAAGGCTGCTGGCTCCCCTTTAGACCTGTTGTGACTTTCCTTCCACCTCAGGTCACAGCGACTTCCACTTCCGGCTTCTCCCTCCTGCAGACAGCGAGCATCTTAGGCTCTTGCTTGAGTCCAGCCGGTGGGCAGGCCGAGGGACCTGGAGAGGCCGGGCAGCCCCAGGGACTGAGCCCACAGGGCCTGAGCCGCACCCCGCGGCCCTGGTGAAACAGCCAGGCACCCGCTGCTATTTAAAATCTGAGAGCTGGGGGGCTGGGGATTTAGCTCAGCGGCATAAGTGCCTGCCTTGCAAGCAAGCAGTCGTGAGTTCGATCCCTGGTACCGATAAAAAGGAAAAAAAAAAAATCTGAGAGCTGCCTTCCAGCAACAAATATAAAATTCTGGCTTCTCTGGAAAAATCAGAGGGTCCAATAGCATGGAGCCCACATTCCCAACTTAGAACACGTGTCCCCTGCTGTTTATGCCCCGTAGCATTTATAGACATAATGTAGAAAGATGTATAAATTTGTTTTTAACTCCCACCGCTCCCTACAGCGTGCGCTCCCCCGGTGAAGAGGTGCTTGGTTACTGAGTGGGTGTGGCTGTGTGCCAATAAAACTTTATTTACAAAGCCGCATGGGCGTGGCCGCGGGCTGTAGTCTGCTGGCCTCTGTTCTAAGGCAACAAGCTCACTCCCTGCCCTTTGCTCTTCTGTCACCCGTCCTTCTGTACCACCGAAGTCTTTGCCCAGCTGTCACCTCCCCAAGGTCCCAGAGACCCACTGAGCTCCGGCGGGCCCCTGTCATTGCTCAGCTCCCTGCCTGGCTCAGGGACGGCATTTCTGGCAGTGACAAGGTAGGAAGACCGGTTGGCTGGGGAGCGAGTCCCCGCTCATCCCTCTGTGTACCCTGCCCGGATGCTGGCACTCAGGACCATTTAGAAGGGGACAGCGAGCTACGAACAGTGAGTGCAGTGTCTCAGGTGTCACAGAGCTGAGCAGCGATGGCCCAGGGGCCCCCGGGACACACTAGCCAGGCTCTGCAGGGAGGCGACCTTAGCAGAGGGAATGGCAGGCCCACAAGTTCAGAGGCCCAGGCCAGCGGCTCAGCACGCAAAGCGCACATCTCTGAGGCAGGGGAGAGCAAGGGCAGGTGGACAGTGAGCAGAGGGGACAGTCCCTGTCCGCTGGGCTAAGGAACTTGGATTCCAGGGTGCAGGGTCTGAGCGTGAAGCAGGAGACTCGGCTTTAGGCTGAAAAGCTCCCGGCCTGCAGTGTGAGGAAGAGGTGGCCTGTGTGGCAGCCGGCCGGGGACCCCTGCTAGGAGGGGACCCAGGATGGCCAGACAAGGGATTCCGCTTGCGACCTCAGAGGATACCGCACAGCTGGCTTCACCGTCAAGGAAACAAGACAAGGTGGCATGGTGGGGGCTGTGGCAAGCTGGGGCACGCGTGCCTAGCCATGGCAGGGCACCACTGGCCCCAAGCTGGGCCGCCCCACCTTCCCAGCACTGACCTGTATCTGTGGGCTGTTTTAATACCACACTGGCATCTGCCCGATGGGTGCCAACTGGGACAGCTAAAAATGTCCAGGCACTGCCAGGCATCTCCTGGAGGGTGACACCACCCTGGCTGGGAGCAGGGGCTGGTTTACATGGAGCAGTGCCCGCTCGGGATACCCCACGGGAGCACAGCGCTTCAGTTCCCCCAAAGCTCTTCATGTTTAATGCTGGAGAGACTACCATTAAAGAAACAGAGTACCAGCCTGTTGGGACAGAGAAATGCACATCTGGGCCCATCTGGCAACCCTGGGGCCTGCAGTCCATTACAGCCGCCAAGGTGAGAGATGGTCACTGCGATGTTCGGCAGATCAATTCCAGGTTCGCTCCGGGACCCGCCGCGGGGCCCCTGAGCAGCAGCCAGCTCGGTCTGTGTCCAATGAGCCAGCGAAGGAATGTGACAGCGGTTATGCTAATCCTTCAGATCCCCTGCTCTGCCCTTCATTTTTGTTTGACACGCAAATCCCTGATCTCTCACATCACTGGAGCCCATTTCTCTCCCCGTCCTTCCCTCTCCTGGGACGCAAGGTTTCAAAAACAAAAAAAATAAATAAAAATCATCTGAACTTGCAACTCTGATCCCCTCCAGCTGCCAGCCTCGGCAGGCGCCCTCCCCGGAAAACCAAAGCCCCGGAACACACAGGGGAACCACACACGCTCGCCCGCCCAGCCCCTCTTTGAGAAAAAAGCCAGGCCGTGTGTGGGAAGATGCCATGCACTTTGTGATGGTTGAGCCCACGAGTGTATGTTGGAAACGTCTGGATAAAAGTCACTAAAACAAAATCCTGCTCTGTAACATGAACGTCAGTATTTCTTTTTTGCACCGCTGGCATTTGGGACACCCACACCGTCTTCCCCCGCCGTGGACTGCAGACCACGGACCACGGCGTCTCCTTTGCACACTCGCTCTGCCACCCGGGTCTCCTCAGGGTCGGGTGTTGCTGACACACTCCGCCTCTTGTTCAGAGGTTTAGTGTGCAGGGTCAGTTTCTGGTGGGAGCGCCCCCTGCCCCATCTCCCCATTTGGATTGACGTGAGCCGGAGAAGCCGGGGGCTGCGTGGCCGGAGCCGTGGCACAGAGAAAGCCGAGCTCGCTCCTTCTGAGCCTCCGCTGGCACGGTCATTCATCCTGCCCAGGAGGCAGGTGGCCCCATTATCCCACATGCTCCTCCAGGGCCCCTCTTTGCCTGCCATCTCTCTTCCTGCCACCGCATGCCTAGACCCCTGGGTGCTGGCCACGCCCGCCAGTCTGCTGACCCTGAGGCAGCTGTCAGCCAACCCTTCCTGGTCAGGGTCAGATGGTAAAAGGTTTAGGCCTTATAATGCGCCTGAGAACCTCCCTTTTCTCACCTGAAAGCCCTGCACCCCCAGAACCCTGCATCCTGGGCAAACCATCCTATCTGGGGCACCGGGCCAGACTCCCAGCAAAAGAATGTAAATGAGTGGGTGTGGCTATGTGCCAATAAAACTTTATTTGTGAAGCCCAGCAGACCTTGAGTCTGGGCTGTGGGTGGTTGCTGGCACCCTGCTAGGAGTCTTGCTCTTCCCCCTCATATCCCTGTCCAGCCCAGCAGTCCCCTCCACGGAGGGTTGGGGGGTCGATAACCACTGAGCTCCCCCTGCTGGCTGCTTCGTGGGGCTCTCAGAACCGGGGACCCCGCCTGCAGAGAATGAATGGATGGTTCTTAGATTCCCACTGCAGCACTGCGGCTCCCTCCTCGCCCTGGGGGCGGCAGTGGTCACGGGCCTGGGGTGGGACCCTGGGTCCAGAGCTGCAGTAGGACCACTGAGACTGCGTCCTCCCCCAGGGCTGCCCCTTGCCTCCTGCCTGTCTCGCTGCCTCCGCAGTGACCCCAGAGTGCTGTCCCCATCCCTGCCTCTAGCCCTCCTTTCTTCAGAGCATCACACCGTGCACGAGTCTGCCCACTGCCTTCTGCTGGAGACCAGGGTCTCGCCTGGCTCCCCCCTTCCCACCAGCTGCACAGAGCAGACGCGAAAGCAGCCTTGGTTGGTACAGAATCAATGGGCTGGCTACTGGCCGTGTCCACCTATGGCTTCATAAAACCCGGCCAGGAGACTGGCCACTTTAGGCAGTGATGCCTTTCTGCCCACAGGACTCCCGGGTGATGGTCTTGTGAATCACAGACCCGAAGCAAAGATTCAGGACTCTTCCCTCCTTCGGGGCAGCCCCCACGCTGAGAACCCTTCTAGAAGATTCTAGGCACCCCCACTGACCTTCTGTTTTACACTCAGACTTCCATGGTCTCTTTTTCCACAGTGAGATTTCCACTCGACCACCTGTCCAACTGATACCATGGAGTCAGGACATCTCCCCCTCTGCCCATGCTTGGGTCACCACCACCCCTCCCCAGAGAGGAGCGAGCCAGTGACACAGGGCAGACAGCACCCAGCACCAGGGTCGGATCTGACACGTGGCAGGTGAGTTGCTGCTACTATCTTGGAGAGCAAACGGGCTCCAGCCTGGGCTCCCATCACACCAGCAAACGCACCTGGTTGAGGTGACTAAACATTCCCTGCCTCAGTTTCTTCATCTGGAAAATGAGTCTGCAGGTGGGTGGCAGTCACATCGGATGCACTGTAGGTGTTCAGTGACGTGGTGGTTGGAAATCGCTGTGGATTCTTCTGAAAGCAGGCAACCTGGGGACATTAGAGGAGATAACACTGGGGCAAAGCCCAGGCTAGAATGTGTGGCTCTGCCTCTTCCTTGCTTGGTGGCTCTGGGTGACTTACTTAACGTCTCTGAGCATCGACATCTTTACCCATATGTGGGGTGCTAATTATAGTGATTAGTCACCGTGGGGTTTAGTATGCCAGGTTCAGTACAGGATGCCAGTTACATTTGAATTTCAGATAAATGATGAACAACTTTTCTCTGTTTCTGAATCCCAAATATAGAAGTTTTATTTGCCCAGCCTGAATCTCTGTTCCTGCTTGACAGTGCATTGGCACTTTTGCTCTGGTGCCTGGTCCCTAGTGGGACCTTAATAAAAGGTAGCTGTCGTGCAGGTTATCGGGAAATCAGGTGATTCTGTGTTGACCCTTCCCTATGTACCACGGTTGCTGTGAGATTTGGACAACGTAAGGTCTGTTACAACCAGGGCCATGCAGACCAGCTGCTGGCCCTGTCCATCATTTATCCTTATTTTATCATTCCTGGTTCTTCCCAACCCTGACTCTGAATTCCACTGGTATACAGCCAGTTTCCCAGGCTCCAGCACTCCTTCTCCCTTCTGCTTCTGTGAGGGGCAGCTGCCTCTCAATTTTCTGTGCTCTGGGGAGGGGGTGGCACAAAAGGCCTGGAGATGGCACTAAAATAAAGATGGTTTTGAAAATACTTGTCCTTGGGGACACAATTTTATTTTGGCCTTGCTCTTCCCATGATACTCCTCAAAACTCCCTTCTTCCCAAAATCCTTTTCTGGATTCCCTTCTTCCCAGAATCCTCTTCTTCTCAGGATGCCCTGCTCCCCAAGATCCCCCTCTTCCTGGTAACTCCCTTGTTATAGTTTGGATATGATATTCCCTGAAAGGTCATACAATGGGGACTTAGTCTCCAATGCATTAGTGTTTAGAGGTGAAGCTTTGGGGAAGTAATGAGAACCCTGACTTCATCAATGGGTTAGTCACTGGGGAGCTCATAGTTCAATGGGCTTTTTAGGAGGTGAAGCCGGTCACCAAGAGCATAGCTTTGAAGGTTTATTTCATCTTGGTCTGCCTTTCTCTCCCCCCCCTTCCTCACCGCCATGAGGTGAGCAGCCTTCCTCCACCACACCTTTTCAGTGTGGTATTTCTGCCACCTCACAGACCTCAAAACAACAGAACCAGTTGACCATGGACTAAAACCTCTAAACCTGTGAGCCGAAAGCAACCTTTCCTCCTTAAAGTTGATTTTCTCAGGTATTTGTCACAGTAATGGAAAGATGACTAAACTACCCCTCTTCCATTCCTGCACCTACAAAACAGCGCAGGGATTATTTTGCTTTAATTTTTCCATTACTTTTCATTTAATGTACAGTATATACCTTTTAAATAAAAAATACAAGCAGATCATTTAAAAGCTCAAAGGTCCTTGGAACTCATAACAACAGGACCTTCCCATATTTCCACCTTCCCCAGGCTCAACCCCCAGAACAGACTAATCTTGATTCTCTTTGCTGGTTTCCATTTAACATCACTTTGTAATACAACACACAACTATTTTGTGTTTTCTCAATCTTAAACACAGCCTCTTGGTTTTCTTTTGTGAAAGATGTCAGTCAGCGCTTACTAGAGAAAACAGGTTTAATACAAGATATACAAAAATAGGAAAGAATTTACAAGATGGCTTACAAGGGCCACCCGCAGAATCAGGTGTGGAAAAGTGCAAAAGGGCTTTTTGTGCACTGGGGATGAGAAGGGTCCGGTCAAAGGCCTGGCGCTCCCTGGGGTGTCCCGGGGGAGTCAGTATCAGGAGGCCAAAGGGTCTTCGAGGGAAGCCAGGAGAGGACAACCAAGGCGGACGCAGAGACTGGAGCTCCTGCGAAAACAGAAGCGGGGCGTCCTCCTTGGTTTCTCCTTTACGCCACCCTGGTGAGGATCCTCCTAGGGTGTCTTCCTCCAGCCGACAGAATCACTGACCCGTCACAGGAGACGGGACTCGGCTCTCGTGTGGTCCCCACCTCTCCCTCACGTGCTCCCCTGCCAGCCTCCCTTCCCGTCTGTCCAGCGGGAGCCTAGCACCCTTGGGCCCGTGTGTCCAGCATGTTCGGTACTAAGTTCCGGCGGCTGCTGCAGTTACCCACGTGTGCACAGCTGCTGCCGTACCCGCTCCAGCAGGGTCGCGCCAGCCTCTGTGCGACTGTAGGGGGACAGTGCAGTGGGAGCCCTCGGGGGAGCCTCCTGCTCCAGTGTTAAATCCTCCCCTGCCTTTCCCCGATGAGGAGCCTGTGACTGCACTCGGGGTCCGCGGGGATAACCCAAGATGACGTCCCCACCAAAGGTCCTAAACATCATCACGAACCCCTTGTCCCCATCAGAGTCCAGAGGTTTGGGCCAGGGTGTCTGCGTGGTCACCGACAAGCTTGCCACAGTGGGCCTCCAAGATGTGTCCCCCACAGGCCTGGTCCTCTCCGTGAAGACGTCCTGGTGGCCCACAGGAAGGTCATGGGCACGGTGGGGCTCTGCTGTCTCCTCAGAGGACAGAGTGTC
>PVJX010024672.1:0-27813 GCA_004027295.1 Dolichotis patagonum
TTCTATGGAGTCTTTAGTTTCCTGATAATCTCTTTGAATCTGCTTCATGAATTCTAGGTTTTTTCTGAATTCTTCATTAAATTTTTCTCTCCATTTGTGTTCCTCCATTCTTCTGTTTGTGTCTTCTTGAGAGGTGCCCAGCCCTTCTTTTATTAATCTACTTATCTCTTGTTTAATTTGAATTAATATTTCAGTTTTGATTCTGCTTATGAGGTCCTGAAGATATCTCTTTATGTCCACTAATGCTGTGTTTGATGTTGCATTTTTTCTGCCCTCAATCTCTTTTGTATTTACCTCTCCTGGATCAGTGTTCTCAGGGTTGGGTGCTGGGAGTTTTTTCTTATTTCTCCCTTTTGTCATGTTTTTGGTTCCTTCCATACAAGTGTACAGTGTAATTCCCAGACCCTTTTCTTGTTGGTTAAGGCTCCTCAAGAGGGCACAGGCTAGGAGCTTTAGCCCTCTTCAATAGGTTATCAGAGATTAGAGTTCACCCATGGGCAGTGTGCGCTAGCTGCTCCCCTCCAGGCCAGTCAACCTTTGCAGGCCTTCACTGCGTCAGTGTGCACCAATCTCAGGAAAGTAATTTGTAGTGACTCACTGGGTCCCCGCCAGGGGTGCGGCCTAGTCCAAGCAGATTCCACCAATCTGCTCGGTGAGGGGAGCAACCAGCTGAAGCCAGTTCCTTACAGAGTTAGGGCTGTCCTGCCCAAATCCAACATGTTGTCCAGTCGATTTCCCCTTTCCCTTGGGAAGGTCTTATTCCCATCACTCACCGCCTGTTGATGCCAGTCCCCGAGAACTGCAGGGCTCCCCAACCTCTGACTTCAGCATGGCTGTGGTGGGAATTCACAGTGCTTCTGGGTGGGTCGCATGGAGGGCCGGTCCGGGTGAGCTGCACGCAGGGTTGTTCAGCTCCGCGCTCTGGCGGCTCAAGCCAGTCACTTCGGTGCAGATCGCTTGTTCAGGTCGGGCAGGAATTCAAGCGGCTCAAGGAGGGTGCTGTGCTCCCTGATCTTATCTTCACTAATAGTAACCTCAGGACCTTATATTCGAGCATTTTTTTTTTTTTTGCACTTCAGTTTCTTCCTGGGTTGAGAGAGTCCATCTCTCTCTGTTTGGGTCTCTCCAGGGTGTTTTATTCTGGCATTTGAGCTGTCTCTCTTAGAGAGGATCTCTCTCCTGCTACCTACCAGTCCACCATCTTTTTTCCTCTCCTCAGGAAGATTATATTCAATGATGGGATGTTAAGTTTTTCTTCTTTATACTTTTCTTTAATACACAGATTTACCTTAATGAATGTGCAATATCTATCTAACAGTGAATTTAGTGGTAAAGTTTGTCTTGGTGGAAAACCTTATATTTAGGTGGTTCCAAGAAACATCTTTTTCAAATGCCTCAGAATTCCTGTGTAGAGTCTGACTTTGAATTTGGATGAGCACTAATCTTGTCAGAAATTTTTATTGACCCTATTTGGGTGTCAACTTCTTGCTCCATCATTCATGAGCATGTAAACTTGGTCTTCTCATTTCTTTTTCAGGTTTCTTTGTAACTTTCAGAACTGGTTCACCTAGTGCTGTGAACCTTCCTGTTTTGTCCTCTGCTCTTCATGTCCTTCCTCATGCCTCTGTCTACACATGCATGGGCTCTTGAAGTCCTAACAGTATTCACTTATGAGAAAATTCTGTTGGCAGGGTGGGCCCTGCAAGTGGTTTTACAGTGAGAAACTGTCCAGGGAAACAGCCTCATATTTGCTGAAGCTGAGGTTCTAAGGCCTTTAACCATGTCTGGCTAAAACCAATGATTCTGAGCTCTTACTGTTTTTTAAAATTTTATTTTAAAGAGAATAAAACAAAAGAGGACAGAACAGAGCAGCTCAGAACAGAACAATATGAACAACACAGCACTTTGCAACAAGAAAACGGGATATTAACAGTAGCTACCAGAATGTCTCTTTCTTTGTAATAGTTGAGCATGGCTTCAAATACAATAATATCAAATATAACAAAATAGTATAAAACCTTTCAAGAGAATGAAAGAATTACAGAGTATTCTGAACCAAATAACAGAAAATGATCAATGGCTACTATATTGTCTCATTTTCCATAACAAAATTTGTTTATACTGTCACATATATTAAAATCCAGTAAGACACGACATGATAGAACTGATGGTAATAGAAGAATAAAAGCATGGTAGGATTTCAATGCAAGACGATATTAAATCAGCAATGGCTGCCATAATGTTTTGTTTTCTTCAAAATAGCGGTTCATACCATCACACATAATAAAATCAAACAAAACAGAATGAAACCATTTCAACTGACGAATGAAACATTAAAAGGCTTCAAAGCAATGTAATGGGGAATCACGATTACCATAAAATCTTATGTAGTCTTACCATTTCTTGCACTAGGGAGACTATACAGTATTTATACATGTGAGTTTGGTTTATTTCGCTTATGAGTATGGTCTCAAGTTGCATCAATTTATTTATAAATATCTCAATGTGATCATTCTTTATAGCTGAGTAGTACTCCATTGTATAAAAATACCACAACTTTTTTTTTATCTATTCCTTAGTTGATGGGCACTTAGGTTGTTTCCAAGATCTGGCTATTACAGGGCTTTGTGCTGCTATAAACATGGGTGCACATATATCACTGTGGTATGATGTTTTCAGTTCTGGGAATATTCCTAGAAGTGGAATAGCTGGGTCAAATGGGACTTCCAATCCCAGCTTTCTGAGGACTCTCCAAACTGACCTGAACAGTAGTTGCACCAGTCTGCACTCCCACCAACAGTGCAAAAGAGTTCCTTTTTCTCCACAGCCTCTCCAGCATTTGTTGTTGGTAGGTTTTTTTTAATCCTGGTCATTCTTTCTAGAATGAGATGGAATCTCAATGTGGTTTTAATTTGTGTTTCTCTAATGACTAATGATGATGAACATTTTTTCATGTATTTATTTGCCATTCCTATTTCCTCATCTGAGAACTGTGTATTCATCTCAGATGCCCATTTTCGGATTGGGTCTTTGAATTTTGAAGGTCTGACTTTTAAAAATTCTTTATAAGTTCTAGACAGAAGTCCTTTGTCTGAGGGACAGTTCACTAAAATTTTTTCCCAGTTTGTGGGTTTTCTTTTCACTATGGTGGAGATTTCTTTGGACATGCAGAAACTCTTTAATAAGACATAATCCCAGTTATTGATTCTGGGAAGTATTTCCTGTGAGGTTTGATTCTTGTTCATGAATTCTCTACCTACCCCTATGTCTTCAAGATTTTTACTGACTTTGTCTTGCAACAGATTTAGTGTTTCTGTTTTAATATTTAGATCTTTGATCCATTTAGATATTAGTTTAGTACATGGTGATAGGCATGGGTCTAGTTTTAGTTTTCAGCATTTGGATAGCCAATTTTTCCAGAACCTTTTATTAAAGAGACTATCATTCTTCCTGTGAACATGTTGGTCCCCTTTATCAAAGATAAGGTGGTTGAGTGTGTTTGTGTTGTGTTTGTATCTTCCAATCTATTCCATTGATCTTCAGGTCTGCTTTTATTCCAGTACCATGTTGATTTTATTATAGTAGCTTTGTAGTATAACTTTAAGTCAGGGATTGTGATGCCTCCTGCCTTGCCTTTGCTGCTTAGAATTGCCTTTGCTATTCTGGTTCCAGATGAATTTTAAGAATGATTTCTTTAGAGCTATGAGGTATGTTAGTGGTATTTTGATTGGGATTGCATTGAATCTGTATAACAATTTTGGGAGAATGGCCATTTTCATAATAGTTATTCTTCCTATCCATGAACAAGGGATGTCTTTCCATTTTCTGAGGTCCTCTTTGATTTCTTTTTTCAGGGTATTATAATTTTTGCTATATAGCTCTTTTACTTCTTTCGTTGGATTAATTCCTAAGTATTTCATTTTTTTGGATGCTAGTGTGAAGGGTATGACTTGTCTTATTTCTCTCTCAGTGCTTTTGTTGTTAGTGTATAGGAATGCTATTGATTTTTGAGTATTGACTTTGTATCCAGCTACATTGCTGAATGTATTTATTATATCTAGGAGTCTTTCAATGGAGTTTTGGGGGTCTTCTATGTAGAGTATCATGTCATCTACAAATAATGATAATTTAACTTCCTGTTTTCCTATCTTTACTCCTTTTATTTGTCTCTCTTGTCTAATTGCTCTGGCTAGTATTTCCAGTACTATGTTGAATAGGAGCGGTGACAGGGGACATCCTTGTCTTGTGCCTGATTTTAAGGTAAAGGCTTTCAGTTTTTTGTCATTTAATATGATGGTGGCTGTTGGTTTGTCGTAGAAGGCCTTTAGCATATTGAGGTAAAGAGCATGTATTGCAATTCTTTCTAAGGTTCTTATCATGAATGAGTGTTGGACCTTATCAAAAGCTTTTTCTGCATCTATAGAGATGATCATATGATTCTTACTTTTGATTCTACTGATATGGTGGATTACATTTATTGATTTACATATGTTGAAGCATCCCTGCATTCCTGGGAAGAATCCCACTTGGTCGTGATGTATAATCTTCTTGATGATTTGCTGCATCCTGTTTGCCAATATTGTTTTGATAATTTTTGCATCTATGTTCATTAGGGAGACTGGCCTATAGTTCTTTTTTAGTTGGGTCTTTCTCAGGTTTTGATACTAGAGTAATATTTGCTTCCAGGAATGGCTTAGGAAGAATTGCTTCCCTTTTGATTTCATTGAAGAGTTTGAGGAGTGTCGGCATTAAGTCTTCTTTGTATTTCTTGTAGAATTCTGCGGTGAATCTGTCTGGGCCTGGGCTCTTCTTTGTTGGAAAGGACTTAATTACATTTTCAATTTCATTAATAGAAATTGGGTTATTCAGCAGTTTTACATCTTCCTGACCCAGCTTTGGTAGTTCATATGTTTCTAGGAATCTGTCCATTTCTTTTGTGTTATCAAACCTATGAGAGTAGAGGTTTTCAAAATAGGTGTTGACGATTCTCTGTATTTCCACAGAGTTTGTAGTGATTTCACCTTTTTTCATTACTTATTACATCTATTTGAGATTTTTCTTTCCTTTTTTTTGATAAAGTTGTCTAGGGGCTTATCAATTTTATTTATTCTTTCAAAGAACCAACTCTTTGATTCATTGATTCTTTGTATTGTTTTCTTAGTCTCTATTGCATTAATTTCTGCTCTGATCTTTATAATTTCCTCCCTTCTTTTGGCTTTGGGTTTGGCTTGCTCTTCTTTTTTGTAGATGTTTGAGATGTAGCATCAGGTTGTTTATTTGTGTTTGTTCTGTTTTCCTGATGTGTGAACTCGGCGCAATAAATTTTTCTTTGAGGACTGCTTTCATTGCATTCCACAAATTCTGGTAAGTTGTATTTGTATTTTTGTTTGCTTGTAGATATTGTTTAATTTCTTCTTTAATTTCCTCTGTGACTGATTGCTCAGGATTGTATTTTTCAATTCCTATGTGTTCGTTTTGCATTTTCTTTTATCATTAATTTCTAGTTTCATGGCGCTATGATTCAATAACATGCATGGGATAATTTCAATTCTTTTGCATTTACTTAAATATGTTCTATGGGCTAGTATTTGATCTGTTTTAGAGAATGACACATGTACTGCTGAGAAGAATGTATAATCTGATGTTGTTGGATGAAACACTCTATATACGTCTATCAATTCCATTTGTTCACAGGTGTGATTTAGTTCTGTTATTTCTTTGCTGATTTTCTGTCTAGTTGATCTGTCCATTTGAGTCAATGGTGTGTTAAGGTCTCCTGTTATAATTGTGTGTGTTGCTTATTAGATTTTTCATTTCTGTTAATACTTGCTGTGTATATCTGGGTGCTCTGGAATTTGGTGAATATATATTTAAGATTGTTATCTCTTTCTCTTGAAGTTTTCCCCTAACTAGTATGTAATGAGCTTCTTTATCTATTTGGATAATTCTTGGTTTGAAGTCTACATTGTCTGCAAACAGAATAGCCACCCCCACTTCTTTTTGGGTTCCTGTTGCATGAAGTATTGTTTTCCATCCTTTGGCTTTCAGTCTATGAGTTTACTTTTGGGTTTGATGGGTTTCTTGTAGACAGCATATGGTTGGATGTTGTTTCTTGATCCATTCTGCAAGTCTGTTTCTTTTGATTGGTGAATTGAGGCCATTTACATTAATGGGTATAACTGTTATATATTGGTTTATTGTTGACATGTTGTCTTTCTGCTGTTGTATTTTTACCTTTCCATTTCTGTTTAATTGTCTGCCTTGCTTAGTGTTTTTTCTTGTGTGTATCTAGAATGTCTTTCTGTAGTCTTTGTAGGGTTGGTTTGTTGATCATGAAGTTCTTCAGCTGTTCTTTGTCATGGAAGTGTCTTATATCTCCATCGATTTTGAAGGACAGTTTTGCAGGGTACGTCAATCTGGATTGGAAGTTGTTTTCCTTTAGTATCTGAAATACTTTACTCCCTGCTGTTCTTGACTTCATTGTTTGTGTTGAGAAGTCTTCTGTGATTCTGATAGGTTTTCCTTTATAGGTGATGTGTCTTTTCTCTCTAACAGCTTTTAGTATTCTGTTCTTATGGTGGATTTCTGGGATGGTGATTATTATGTGTCTGGGTGTAGTTTTGGTTATGGCTATTTGGAGTTCTATATGCTTCACTAATCTGTATGTCAGTTTCCATTCTCATGTTTGGGAAATTTTCAGCTATTACTTCTCTAAATAGCCTCTTGATATCATTTATGCTATACCCTTCTTTTTCATTTATCCCTATTAATCTTATGTTGTTTTTCTTTGCATCATCTTGCAGCTGTTGAATTGTTATTTCCTGATTCTTTGTTATTTTTAAAAGATCTTTCCTTTCCTGTTCACTAGCTGCAATATTATCTTCGAGGTCTGAAATTCTATCTTCACTTTCGTTTAGGTGGTTTTGGCAGCTTTCAATAGAATTTTTGATTTCCTGTATATCTCTTTGAATCTGCTTCATGCATTCTGTTTGTTTCTTATAGTGTTCATTCAGGGATTCTATCTGTTTGCTTTGTTCCTCTAATTTTTTAACTGTGTCTTCATTAGATGTGTTCACTATTTCTTTCACTATTTTTCTCATTTTTTTCTTTTAGCTGGGAAATTATTTCTGATTTGAGTTTCTCTATAGGTTCCCTGAGTTGCTTCTTTATTTCAGTTGATATAATTTGAGTCATTTCAGGTCTATGGCTTCTATTTTCTTCTATGTACATTGCTCCTAGGCTTTCTTGGGATGGGCTAGAAGATTGCCTTTTGGTCTTTCGTTTTGTCATTTTCCTGTATTTCCTTGCTTCGAGCGGTATTTCAAAGCTTCCCTTGCATGTGTTGGAAATCACCTCCTACGCCCTCAGCTCCTAGGAATGAAGGTTGCTGAGCTTGGTCCAGTCAGGTCTGCAGGACCTCCTGAGACCAGTCCAGTGTCCTAGGGAGCTGGATGGGAACTCAACTGCTGGTAGTGATGGTCTCAAACTCTCCCCAGCCAGCGCCAGTGGGCTGAAAGTCCCCTTGGGCAGCCCTGGCCTCCCGGACTGAAAGAAGGGCACTGAGCATGGTGCACTGAGGCCCACAAAATCTCTGGAGCCCAGTCCAGTGTCCAAGGGAGCCTGTTGGGAACTCAACCGCTGAGAGTGCTGTCTCAAACTCTCCCTGGGCCAGCGCCAGTGGGCTGAAAGTCCCCCTGTGCAGTCCTGGCCTCCAAAACTGAAAGAAGGCCGCTGGGCATGGACTCTGAGCTCTTATTGTATGGTTAGTTCTACATTCAGGATGACATCAGTTACTTCAAAGGTAATTGATGAATTAGCAAAGGAAATTAATTTAAAGTTATCTTTCTTTTGAAATGAAAATGGGCCATGCATCACTTTAGAAAGAGGAGTAAAAATGAGACACTGAAGGTAGCCTAACAAAGATGGGGTATCAGAGTAGCAAAGAGATTGGACATAAAGGCTTCCATATTTATACCCTACTAATGCCATCACAGGTATCTCTAATTGGGGATGATGGTCTTTCTGCAGTAAGTTTATTTCCTAATCTTCTAATCTACCATATTCATTAATATCTGGTTACTATACTGCTCAAAAGTCTTTATTGTTTATTTTGACCTCCAAACCTCTTTTGTGACTTTACATATTACTGGATTGAATGACTTATTTCTAGTTAATTTCTCTATCAGATAGCATCTGTCTCAGTGCCTTATTCAATAAATATTTGGTAAATGGATGATGGATGGATGGGTGGATGAATTGACGGTAAGCAGATGGATGGATAGATGGATGGGTGGATTGATTGGAGGACAGTAGACAGATGGATAGATGGATGGATGAAGTGGTGGGTAGTTGGGTGGATACACTATGACTCTGAGTGTGATCAATGGAAAAGCTGAACTGGCATTCAGGAACTGACAAAGTTGACTTCTGTGCTTTTCTTTTTCTTTTTTTCCACCTCTCCTCATCTTTTATTCCTTAACTTTTCTTTCTCTTTATTTTCACATGAGAAAGTGAAAAAGTGATGAGGTGGTTCAGGATTGATTACATAGGAAAATCCTTAAGTAATGTGAAGTTAGACTCACATGCCATGAGTTACTTGAAATTTTCCCTGCTGTTTCCATCTGGAAGAAATATCAGCATGGAAAGTGTACTTACTGGGGTTGGCAATCAGGGAAATGGTTATGGAAGGAGGTGAGATCTGAATTGGATTTTGACGGTGAGTATTATTTCAGTGAGCATAATTAATGTAAACTCTATACAAGAAAGGGTTTTACCTACCTTTTTGGTTTGTTTTGAGTGCTGATTAGAGTATGAAACATAATATGTAATTTTTGGGTAAATCAATAAATATACAAATAAAGGCAGTACAGAGAAAACACTACAGCTATTTGATGATTGATAGTATCTACTTGGCTGGAGCTGTGATGTCTACTGGGAAACCAAGTTGTAAAATCAGAGGTCTGGCAAACTGAAGAGGACCTTAACATGGAAGTGTTTAAGGCCTATACCTAGTTGGCATTTTCTACCTGATTCACTGCTTCACCCCTCCAGTGAACCTGGTGAGCTATGCCTAGAGGAATCTTCCAGAGAGAGATAAGGCAGCACTATAGGACTGAAGAATTATTAAAGGAAACCCTGCTAGAGTGGGGCATCCTCCAGTTGCATTTGAAGTTGATCTTACCCATAGGAGAGAACCTGTTAGTGGTACTTTGTTGGATGGGCAGGAAGTGACTGTGGAATGACCCATACTTGATTCTTTAAATCTCTCTATCTTCCAGGTATGTCTAGTTGATCCTCAGGGCCCAGCCCCACCTTTAGGTCACTGCCCTTATCAGGTTGTCTGACTTCTCCTCTAACTGGCTAAAGTGCTTAAAAGCAATCTTTCAGTTTTCTTGGCAAACTGCCTTTAATCTTACATCTGCTCTGAAATATGATTCCCTCCAGGAATTTTTCTCAAGGTGTCTGAGTAGCTTTGTGTCTTTCTCCTCCTTCCCTATACCTGGCCAGGGCTTGGTCTTCTGAGTTTTTTTCTCTCTTATCTACCCCACCTATTTCTTAGATTGAGCCAGATTTTAAATTTCAATCTTTTTCAGCTCTGGTCTGCTTATGTTGACTTTGACCTCCTCTTTGAGTTAAAATGTTTACCTATCACTTTTTATTTGTTCAAGGTGTTATCATATTTTGAAATATCAATGGCTTTATTTTTCCTTCTTGAATGGTTTTACTTACCTGTGACTTTATACTGTTCAAATAGAACTTTTTTTAATGCTCCAGAAAAGGACAACATGGGTTTCATGTACATGAGATAGATAATTTCTCAGCGTTGATTTTCAAATTGGTGTCCAAGTATAAAAAAAGATATGTAATCTTTACAGTTAGGCTTTCAAGAAAAATAAGATTATTAAATCAGAATTCTGGAGGCTGGGAATGATTTCCTTTGGCAACTCATCTTGGAGGACTAATTTTAGAGTGATACAGAGTGGGAAGCAGCAGGTAAGATACAAAGAAGTTTTTGTTCAGAGAAAAGGGGAAAGACAGTCATAGGTAGGCAAAGCTTAAGGTCAAGTGTGAGAGTTGTTCTGTCTTTAGGTTTCACCTGATGGTGGGTGACTTAGGTGAAAAAACATTCTGAAATGGGTTTGGAGGAAGTTCAAGAACATCAACGCTGACTCCTGCTTCCTTGGGGATATGCACTGGAGCATTGAGGCCTCTAAACAAGCTCTGGGTGTGTGTGTCCCAAAGCCAGCATGTACAGGTGGGGTGGAGGGTGGTATCTCATGGGAAATGAGAGAGTGCTGAGGAAACCGAAGTACAGAAGATGCTTGGGTTTGCAAAGAGGCCATGAATACATCTATGGACAACACACATGGACATCTGAAAAATGATCAGGGAATTAAGTGGTTCAAGTCATGTTCAGAATACCCACATTCAAGATGTCTAAGGTTGAAACACTGCTTTAAGTGAATACTAGAATTTCAGATGCACCAAATGCTTGCGGGTAGAGTAAATAAAAACCAACACATGTTTTACAGCACTTTATAGTTTAGAAATATCTTTTTTTTTTTTTTTAGAAATATCTTTCTCTGCTATCCTAGACAAGGGCATTAATTTGAGTGATATCTTACAGATTAGATATTGGGGAGTTTTATAAAGTGAGATGAGCTCAGTGAGAGTGAGCTCAGGACCAGGTGTTCAAGTCTTCTGTTTCCAAATCTACCTGGATTTTCTGTTACCTTAGGATCTTGCTGGTGACATTGATGATGTTTTCTAAAGTTCCTATCTCTTATATCAGGGAGAAAGAGTGACTACTGAGGCTGGGTCTCCAAATTGCCTTTGGCCCTAGGTTTTTGCTTTTCCTCCCATGGCACTGAAAGGGACTGGGCCAGCCCACTGTGCTCCACAAGGCAGAAATGGGGGCCTCTGTCCTGAAGGGGGACTTCCATTATCACCCAGGACAGGTAAGTGCCATTCCCACTGGGAAGAACATCTACCCATGACTCCCGCTTCTTGCCAGCTGGGATCCAGCGCAGACCAATTCCTGGTGGGTAGAAGTCGTAGGCCAGGCATTTGAGTGTCTTGTTTCTTCCTGGGACCAAGTGTCTGGTGACTGACACAGAGGGAGGATCTGTGGAAGGATAAAGTGTGGACATCGAAGACCTGAGGTGGATTTATCCCCACCCATGCCTCTCCCACCCTTGGCTTCCTAGATGCCATCTTCAGAGCTCTAAACTCTGCATTGGTTCCCTCAAGAAAACTTTGGGAAGACTGGGGAAGGCTGAGGCTTCCCTTAAGCCTTCCACGTTAGGTCACAGAATGCCTACTTTCCTGCCATTCCTGTTCCACCATGGGTTGACTTATGATGCCAACAAATTGCGAATGCCTCACACACCTCCCTATTTTCCACTAAACCTCAGTGGGTTTTGCAGCTTTCTTCTCCTTGAATATCAGTCCAGTTCCTTAGATCTGCCTGCATTTTTGTCCATCAAACTCTTCCCTGCTCATTGCAAGTCTTGTCTTTCTCTACTTCTCCAGTCAAAACCTCAGCTTGTGGCACTCAGTTCTGCTCATGCTTGCTTGCTCACCCAGGACAGACATTTTGCCTACTTGCCCTCTTTTCACAAGCAAGACAAAAGGCATCAGTGTAGAGAGAAACAGCTCCTGGATTTGAATTCTGAAATAGGGAATTTGAGTCCCATTTCTATCATCTACCAATTGGGGATTACTTAGCAAAATCTACCACTGAATCCCACCCAACCTGAAAGTTTGATTAACTTTCTTTTTGGATCCTGTATCATGTCCTCCCAGGGGGAAAAATGAAAGGTGTGAAAGCTGGCCATTAAAGGATGCCACTGGTGGAGGGGAGCAGCCTGAGGTCACCTTGGCCTGCCTCAGCCAAGTCCTGGGAACAGACCATAGGAAGCAGCAAGTACCTCGCTGGTCCAGGTGACTCTTGCTGTAGTTCAGGTACCTCCGCAGCATCGCGGGGCACTCCTCGTCCAGGTACGCCTTTGCCCGCTGCACGTAGACTTTTTCTGCCTCCCACTTCTGCTTGGTTTTCAGGGCTACTGGGTCCAAGGGGACCCAGGCTGGGATTTCTTTGTTGAATTCGATGAAGTCCTGTCCATCATAGGCATATCTCCAGAATGCTCCACTGCCTCTGTTATTCCGGATTTCACAGCCAAACATTCCCTGAAAGGTGTGAGACCCTGAAGCCTCCCCCAACCCCACAAGGAGTTAGTCAACCTGGTGCTACCGCCAGCTGAGTAACTTTTGTTCCTGTATACTCTATTCCTGTTGCAACTCAACAGAAAGATTTTGGAAACTTCAGTACACAATCCCTTCATCTTGGAAAATAGGTTACTAGCTAGATCGATAGCAGACAGAGAGAAAAACTTGTTTGGCTTGGCATCTGATGCCAGGATGAGATGAGATACATTTTTCAGATTCAGGGAACTTGAGAGAGACACAGACCATGGACAGATTTCTGACTTTTCTGCATCAACTCACTTAATATTTGTCTAGTAGATGGAGAGGTATTAGGAATTCATTGCATCCATAATGAAGTGCATTGCTAAATTTAAAATAAATTATTTGTGGTTTCATATAGATTATGGGAATCTATCCTTTTTAAAGTTCTAAATAGAGTTCCTATCACCACTTGAGTAAAAAATTTCTCATTCTCTCTGTCTCTCTGTCCCTGTCTCACCTTCCCTAGTTCCTTCCCCTGCTCCCTCCAGGATCTCACTGTGTATTTTACGGTGGATTTGAGCTTATTATGTAATCCAGGCTGGTTTTGAATTTGCTCTCAAGTGCTAGGATTTTATAGGTGTGTGCCACCACACCCAGCTTCTGGTGGTGAGTATTTTGATTTCTGATCTCCAAAACCCTGATGCCCTTGCCTATGAGCAATGAGTCTCAGAAACTGATTTCCTTGGGCAGTTAAATTTTATTATAAAGTGGATGTGTACTCTATCCTGAAAGTGCTGTTGGCACAGGCTCTGATAGCTTTCAATTGATCTGCTTATAGATCTCAGATCTTTCACTACCCAAACTGGTCTGTTGCATAAATTCGAGCCTTATGACTGCTCCCCTTTTCTCATGACATGGTAATAATACTATTTTAGGAGGATATTGTGGGCAATTAAATATATTAATATCTATACCTAGAATTAAGTAAAAGGCCAATGAATGTTAGTTACCATACCACTATTTTTGAATACACTGTGTTTATCTCTTTATCTCTTCATCTTCACTGGTAATCACTGATTTAAATATTGTTTCACTGGTAATCACTGATTTAAATATTGTTTTTGTGGTGCTGAGGATTGAACCCAGACCTTTTGCACTGAGTTATGTTTTAAGCTCTTTTTTATTTCCTATTTTGAGGCAGGATCTTGCTAAGTCACTAAATTGCCCAGGTTAGACTTGAACTTGTGGTCCTTCTGCCTCAGCCTCCCACAGTGCTGGGATTACAGGTGTGCACATTCATACCTGGCTCACCCCAGTGTTTTTTTTTGGTACTGGGGATTGAACTCACAACTGCATGCTTGCAAGGCAGGTGCTTATGCTGCTGAGCTAAATCCCTAGCCCCCACCTAAGTGTTTCTATTTCAGTCAAAGTTTCTTCCAGTATTCTGCCTAGACACCAGTGTCCTCCCTGCTCCTATGTCTGACACCCATCGCAGGCCATTTTTCCCTATTCCACATACTTTAGATTTCTATATAACCTTTAGCTCCTTCTGAAATCTTTCAGTTTCTTTTTTTTTTTTTTTTTTTTTTTTTGTACCGGGGATCGAACTCACGACCTTACGCTTGCCAGGCAGGCGCTTAAGCCACTGAGCTAAATCCCCAGCCCAATCTTTCAGTTTCTAAGTAACTTCTTGCACATTTTTGAACTCAGAAACCTGAATTTGGACTCTTAGCCTGTAATAACTTAACATTAACAGTTCAGCACACTTGAGATTGACTGCCTTGGGGGAGGTAGGTACTGGGTTTCAGAGGAAACAGAACTTGTATCTTTCTGGTTCTGCCACCTTCTCCTGTCATTCCATGTACAGATGATGTGCTTTGTATCTGCTCCTTATGGGGCAGAAAAATCTTTATGATTCCATATAATTCAGGCAGTATGGGTCATGCTTTGTACTGGGCACTTTCTTTATATTTATTCAACATATTTCAGTTGGGCCAGTATTACCGTCTGCATCCTGTCCTATGCCAAAGGGCTGCAGGTAAAAGCAAGACAGACTATTATCTTTTATCGAATCTAGTTTTATAGAATCTTTTAGAGATAAGTTTCAGGGCTCCAGCTTTTAAAGTTTCTGATCATATAATAAGAAAATTTCTCACCATCAAATAGGCAATGACTGGTGGAGCCACCAAATGAACTCAGCTGTGATTGATTCCAAGGTTAGGCTGCTCTCTACCCAGGGGTGAATCTTGACGCCTCCTGGAGTGGGATCAGCCTCAGATGGCTGGGGTATGAAGGCATGAAATCAGAGGTGGTGGGGATAGGAAGTGAGTCTGATATCACTTTCCATGTGAGCTGAGGTCTAGGGTGAGGATGAGGGAAGCCATGGGAAGGAGGAAGCATATATGTGGCAGGGTGGGAGAAACATACATATTTGTGCATATCTACTTATGCCTCCTATTCCTCCTTTAGGGGAGAGGCTATTTCCACCCTTCTGAGCCTTTTCCATTCATACATGTGGGGCTATCTCTTATGCTAAGATCCTTCCAGTGGTTTGCAGTCTACTGACCTTCACTGTCCTTGTAATAGTCCATGATGTCTTTCAGGGTCACCAGGAAGATTTCCTCCCTGGCCTTCTGAAGCTGGCTCTCCTTCTCCCAGTTTTCCATTCCTTTTATCTTTCTCCATGGTCCTACAGGCTCTGCTTTTCTGCTGTCACTATTGTAGTGGAAGAAGGCCTGGTCATTGAGGAAGGCGGTGGCTTGAAATTTGGGGAAGGCTCTACTGGGCCTGGAGAGCCCCGTGTAGAGAAAGACCAGAGAATAAGGACCTGCAAGACAGGAGAAGACTCTGATCGGTGAGGTACCTGTATGGGGGAGCCACTGGTGGGCTGCACAGGGGCAGAAGGGAACATCTGGCCATCTCCTTCTTCCTTTCCATCTCTGTCTACCCAATTGTCAAGCTCATACCAGGCTCTGTGCGAGAATGAGCTCTGTGTTTATTCTGGCATGACTTTTCAGAAACCATTCTATACCTTCAGTACAGTGTCCTGTGATTGGCACACAAAATAATACTTCTCAGTCTCCTTATTCCTTATAAATGTTATGGGATCATATGACTGAGTTCTGGTAAAAGGGAATGTTAGTAGAGGGGAAGTGATGTCTTTCTTCTGGTCCAAGGCTGTGGGCTGGCTTACCCTTTCTGTATTTCCTCCATTTTGGAAATGCTGTGGTCTAGATAAGTACCTCCCAAGGCACATGTGTTAAAGACTTGGTTACCAGCCTGTGACGCTGTGGGGAGGTGCAGGTGGTGGGACATTTAGGAAGTAGGGTCTGGTGAGAGGAAGTTCTATCATTGCAAATGTGTCTTGAAGGAGGTTTGGGGACCACTGGCACCGTCCTCTTTCTCGTTTCTTCCTGGGTGCCACAAGATGAATAACTTCTGTGCCATTGCTCCTCACCATGTTGTACTACTTCATTACAAGTCCGAAGGCAACGAGGCCAAATGACCACTGAAACCTTGGAAATCATGAGCCAAAATAAACACAAAGGATGATTATGGAGGTCAAGGGCTAAAATGGAAGAGTCTCAAAATTCAAACAGTCCAAATCACTAGGCCATCTTACCGAGGTGATAAAAGTTGACCCATTGCACTGACCTTGATATCAGTGAGAACTCAAAATTTGTTGGGTAAGTCACTAAAAAATTTATTTGTAGTTGAAGCATAGCCTGGTTTAACCTGACAAATCATACATATCACTAGAAAGCAGTGGAAGGAAAATTTATTAGAAAATTCAAAAAATGATCCAGATGTATCAGCACAGAGTAATACTAGGATGGATCTTAGAATTCCTGGAGCTTTGCATTTTGGAACAAGGCGAGGACTGGAATATTTCCATACTTAATTGCATAGTTAGTCCACAGTATAACTCACATGGGTATTAATAATGTTAAGGGTCATTTAGGAGATTCCTTGTTCAAGTTATGAAATTATTCTTGTAACTAGTTTCTGAATGTGACTAAAATATAAGTCAGTTGGAGTAGACCCTCAGTAGAGACACCAGCACAGAAGAACAATCAGGAACGTGCCCCCCCACTGGCAAAGCTACCAACATCAACTGAAGGCTCCAGAGAGCAACTATTTGGCTGGTGATCAGCAAAACTGGGTGGGGGGAGCAGCCTGAGACCTTGGGGACTGGCCCTTCACAGCGGTGTGCACAGAGGGCAGATGTGTACTACAGGATTTAAGTTCTGCTGTGCTGGAGTTTAGTCTTCCTTTGGGTCAATTACTCCTTTATATTTGCCCATTCTTCTCTTTTGGAGTAGGAATGTATACCTTGTACCTGTTCCACCATTATATATTGAGTAGATAATTTGTTTTAATTTTATGGGCTCACCATTCCAAGGAATTTGCCTTGAGGCTCAGGTGAAACTTTTGACTGGATTTTTGAAGTAATTTTTTGACTTTGGGTTGTCAAGCTGCAAGTTTCCTTTTATAAATATCTTCAGTTGCACTGTCATGCCTGCCTTGACGTCCTGAGTCATTTAAAAACATTTGTGGTAATTTCTGTCTAAAATATTATGTGTGCAATAACACATGCTGGCAGGCTATGGGGGAAAAGAAACCTTTCTCTACTGTTAGTAGGAGTGTAGACTTATTTAAGCACTGTGGAAACCAATGTGGAGAGTTCTCCAAACACTAAAACTAGAGGTTCCAGCTATTATCCTTGGTATCTTCCTGAAAGTAAAGCATCATATCACAATGATATATGCACACCCATATTTATAGTGGCATAGATTGTGATAGCCAAATCTTGGAAACAGCCCAAATGTCCATCAACCAATGAAGGGATAAAGAAGATGTGGGTTTTTTATAAAACAAAGTGCTACTCTGCCATAAAGAAGGATAAGCTTGAGAAATGTCTAGCTAAATGGATGCAGCTTGAGACCATACTTTCAAGTGAAATAAATTGGACACACATGTTCAAATTTCATATGGTTTCTCTGGTATAAGAAACTGAAACTGTAAATAACAATCAAAATTTATAATAGATATTGGGAAATGGGAAGAAAATGTTCAAATGAGAAGGGGAACAAGGGAAGGGGTGAGGGTGAAAGGAAGAGACAAGAAAAAAAGAATAGAAGGAAAAATAGAAACAAACTTTTATAAATATAAAGGGGAAGAGGGATTGAAGAGAAGGGAGGGGAATGGGAAAAAACAAGATATATCATTTATAGGCACAAATTCCTTATGATGAATGTTATAATTGTGTATATCTATGAAAATTTAAAAAACATGGTGTGTTCTTATCTACCATATTCACTGGCTTTAGTATTGTGAGACTTCTAAGCTCTTTCTCAAAGGCAAGATGACCATAAAAGGTAAACATTTTGTATTGATTCAAGACATCGAGGTGGACACAACAGTGCACATAAAAGTACTAATGAAAGAAGACATCCAGAACTACTTTGGGAAGTGGGAAGAATGATAGAATGAGTGTGTTTGAAGTGAGGGGGTATTTGAGGGATATTAATGGTAATGTGTCTTTTATTGTACCATTTAAAAACTGTAAACACATACCATATTTTTGATCACAACTCTATTATCTATCTATCTATCTATCTATCTATCTACCTAATCTGTCTATCTTATATCCATCTGTTCTGATTTTCTGGAGAACCCAAACTAATACCGATTTTGGTATAGAATGTACTTAACAGTCTAAATGTGATTAATTTTGACACAAGTAAAAAGTTTTCAGACTAGTGTTTAGAAATCACTAGCTTCCATCTTTTCATCCTGAATATTAGTTTGCCATGAATATTAGAATTGACTTTGGATCTCCCCGAGCCTGCACTGTTTTCTCTTCTGGCCCCTCATCTTGCACGCTTACCATCTGCCTGTGGGGTAAGGGCTTAGGTTTCCTCCTAACATTCTCCTTCCTGGGAACCTGCCTTTGCTTTTGCCACCTCTCCCCGATTCAGACAGATGTGACCCTCTATTGGAAGGATGGCAGGCACAAGAGCAGAAGAAGCTTTCTGCATGGCCTCTGCTCCATCCTACAGTCTGGCCCCAGATAGATCCCTTGACTTTTTTGGGTCTTATTTTTTTTAATCTGGGTTTTAGGTTCAGATACTTTAAGTTCTTATCTGTGTGTTCAGAGGCTCCCTGAATACTTTTAGAAGTCAGCTGAACTAGTTGACAGCGGTGCACACATATTACTACAGGAAATCTGGGACTCCCACCCACTTTGGGCCCTTTGCCCTCTTTCTATTCTGTAGTACCTCCCCTTGCTTTGCCCACTCACCAGCTCCTGGAGTCTCCTGGGGGATTGCAGGACCCAGAAGGAATGGCAGGGACAACAATACAGGTACCATTGTTACCACTGGACTTAGAGGGAAGGTCTGGACAGGAAACCAGTCTTTCCCTGGTCTTTGGCGCCCTGCCCAGGGGCGGTAAACTCACAGGCCAATGAGAAAGCAAGGATGAGCTCCTCCCCAGACAATGAGGAAAAAGGTTCCATGGGCCAGGCCAGATAGAAATGTGATTAGGGGGTCTTCAGACTGAGTCTTTAAACTGAGAGCTGAGACAGCTGACTAGGACTCTGTGTATTCCCCGGGCAAAAGAATGCCTACTAGTAGGCTCTAGGTGTGTGTGGCAAGTGGCAGACACCTGGGCTGTGTGTCATCCTGACAGTTACTGTAGCATCCCCACCTTAGTGTCAAAAGGGGTTTGGATATCATCAGGTCACACGTCCCTTCTTTCCTCTAGTAAGGTTCCCAACATATCCAGAGCCTGGGACTGGGTAGACCCCAGTGAGAGTGCGAATGTCACTGTTCCCACACTCATTCTGATAGAACTCTGTTTGGAGAACATCTCTCTCCTTTCCTCCGTACTGTGTCTGCAGAATTTCAGCCTTCTGTCCAGGAAGCCCTCCTGGAAGCCAGATTTCTTCTTTTGCAGCCTCCTTTGCAATAGACAACTGTTGTAAACAGCTTAGGTGCAGCAAGCCAATGCTCCTGCTCTGTAGCACTGAGTCAGGTGTTAGAGAAACAGACAAGCGGTGCAGCGGACAATCCTTCCTGAGAGTTTCAGTAGTGGCTACAATTGCCAGCGCCATAACTATGGAGTTCAGTACATGGCAATATCCCTGACTAATACTGTGGCTTCTGGTGCCCCCTGCTGGCCACTTTAGTGTGCTCATGGAACTAGTGATTTGGACTGTGCCTCTCCTAATTCTGAGCCTTATCTTCTTCAGTCTCTGTGAACTCTTAACACCAGCCAACAAATACATTTATCTTTTCCTTAAAATAAGAATTGAACTGTTGCTAGTGACGAATGATCTTGACTGATACAGAAATTGGCATAAGGATTGTTCTCAGTCAACAATCACTTAGGGAAACGAAGGGCTGGGAATCTGGGCTTGGTTATGGACCTACATTGGGGCTGAAGTCACTGCAGATGTGAAGATCTGGGGAATTATTGAGGCTTGATATGCAGTGGTGGGTAAAACTTCTGGGTGAATTCTCTCTTGTGCTTGTTGAAGGCAGCACTTTAGTGGCTGATACAATAGGACAATGTGAATGATATAAGGAGTTCAAGGACCAAGGTTTGGGAAGTTGGAGTCTAAAAATGGTAGAAAGCTTAAAGAAAATGAGTAAGTGCAAAGCAAAAGTTATTTGCATAAAATCATTCATTTGCTATGACAGTACAGAAGGGACTTTCTGTATTTTATAGTTAAAGGAATGAAAGGGCAGGCTGAGGGTTTAGTTCAGCAGCACAAGCACCTGCCTGGCAAGCATGAGGTTGCCATGACCCAGTATGGCTCTTGAGGTTCTTGGGGTTCAGGACCACAAGAGGATGAGAAAAGTAAACAAAAGAGAAAGCTGGGGTCAGGTGGAGCCCTTATTCTCCTGATGGGAAGAAAGGAACTGCTCAACCAATGGAGCAGGTTATTTATACCCTCCAAAAAAGAATGTCAATTTCAACCCCACTACCTAGCAACTTGTTTGCCTGGAAGGCCTGAGCCCCTTGCCTTCTTGGTGCTGGAACAACTTGTTTATATAGCTTGTTTTGGTCTCTCTGTTTTTTCTTGGCTGGCCTCGCTTTAGCCCCACACATGAGATCAGTGTCCAGCTTCAATGGCTCCCTACATAAGGTCAGGAGCTTGATCTCTGGGACAAATAAACAAATAAAAAACGATATTATAAAGGGCCAGAGATTTAGCTCACAGTGGCATAAGCACCTGCCTGGCAATTGTGAGGTCAAGTTCAATCTCTGATAAAAAAGACAATAAAACCCCAAAATACCTAATCATTAAAACCCGATAACACAAATAACAAAGACACATAATTACCAAAACCCAATAATGAAATATGATCTAGAAAGTCTTACTAATTTTATATAATAGTACGTGCTAACCTGATCTTAAGTCTGATAGAGCATCAGGAAAGGCCTGATGGAATGTTATGAGTTTGCAGCATATTGGACAGGGACAGAATTTCTGTTGGCAAATTGTAGGCAAATTTCATAAGAACTGGAATGGCATCAGATTACCTTTTCTGTCCCCAGTGTTTATCCCAGGGCTTTGGATAAAGAAGGCAACCAATAAATACAAACAGATCAATGGATAAATGAACAAAGACAAAAAGTGAGAACAGCAGCAGACATATTTGAAGGTCTCTGAGACCATATTGATAGAAAAAGAATTTATGAAAGTGATTGTGGAAGTGGGCAGGCAGGAGAGATAAATGTAAAAGGAAAATTGTAATCAGATTCTGGAGCACCCCAATGAATGTGCCCAGTCATCTGGTGAAAGGAGAATATTATACAGTTGTGTGATTTTCCTTACTGCTTGAGTTTTCTGGCTGCCCTATTTGTGTAGTCAGTAGTACTCAATCTTTTTGTGTCATCTGTTCGTTTTCCAGTATATTAGTCAACTTCCTCTGGCTGGGACAAAATACATGACACCCACAACCCAAAGGAGGAGGAGTTTATTTTTAGTCATGGTTTCAATCCATGGTCAGCTAGGTTGAAGGCATCATAGCAGAAGGGCATGTTGGAAGTTGCTCAACCCATGGCACCCAAGAAATAGAAAGAAAGGGGAAGAGTACAAGAGACAAAGGGTCCAGGAACCAGATATCGCTTCCAAGGTCATACCCCAATGACCCTTCCAGACATACCTCAAAGAGTCTTTTGCTAATCTCCTAGGTATCTCTCAAGTCAGTGAAGATGAACCATTACAGTCCACCTATTGGTTTTAAAATTTTTTTTTATTTTAAAGAGAATAAAACAAAAGAGGACAGAGCAAAGCAGATCAGAACAGAACAACATCATGCATGATGGTATGAACAGCTGTTTTGAAGAAAACAAAACATTATGACAGCTATTGCTGATTTAATACCGTCCTTCTTAGAAGTCCTACCATGCTTCTATTCTTCTACTACCATTCTATTCTTCTATCACGTTGTGTCTTATTGGGATTTGCATATGTGTGATAGTATAAACAAAAATTTTTATTGAAAATGAGATATTATAGTACCCATTGATCATTCTCTGTTATTCGGTTCTTAATGCCCTGTAATTCTTCCACTCTTGGAATGGTTTTATACTATTTTGTTATGTTTGATATTATTGTATTTGAAACTATGCTCAACTATAGCAGAGAAAGAGATATTGTGATAGCTACTGTTAATGTCTGGTTGTTTTAATGTAAAGTACTGTGTTGCCTGTGTTGTTCTGTTGTGATCTGCTCTGTTCTGCCCTCTTTTGTTTTATTCTCTTTAAAATAAAATTAAAAAAAAAAGAACAACAAAAGCAGCACAGCACTTTACAACAAGACAACCAGATATTGTGGCCCTGAAACAAGGCCAGCAGATCGCTGTAGCTGCTGGTTTCAAACAGGAGCCTAAAGAGAATTCTTTCTGTGGTCTGTTGGCCATTTCAGAACTTTGGAAATGGAATGGTCAATTAATCAGAAAGAAATAGCAGGTGAGTATGGCGGACTTTGGGGGGCCTGAAGGAGAGAGACCCTGGCGCCTCGGGACCTGCACAGTGTGGTTTACTCGGGGTGCCAGGAGAACAAGGAACTCCCCCCTCTCTGGGGGTGGCTGAGAGTGTGGCAGACTTTTGGCGGCCTGAAAGAGAGAGACCCTGGCGCACTGGGACCTGCACCATGCGGTTGACTTGGGGTGGCAGGGGAACACGGAGCTCCACCCCTCTCTGGGGCAGCTGAGAGTGTGGCAGACTTTCTGCAGCCTGAAGGAGAGAGACCCTGGTGCATCAGGACCTGCACAGTGCTGTTGACTTGGGGTGCTGGGAGAACAAGGAACTCTTCCCCTCTCTTGGGGGCAACTGTGATCCTGCCTGTGTGTGGGCTGAAAATCAGACATCTCATGTCGTCCTGTCCCCAGTCCCGTGTCCCCCCACCCTCTTCCCCCTGCCTAGCAAGTGGGAGCCAGTGAACTACATATGTTGTGAAAAGATTGGCTATGTTATTTAGTATGAGCTCTCCATATGCAAAGATGAGGACAACCATTTGGAAGAAAACAAGAGACAATATGACAGATAGTGAAGATCTCTGGTTGTCTAGCTTTGAAGTTTATGGTTTCTTATGTCCCATTCTGTTCTGTTGTGTTTGATTTTACTCCCTTTTAAAATAAAAAAAATTAAAAAAAATACAACCAGATATTAACAGTAGCTACCATAATGTCTCTTTCTTTGTAATAGTTGAGCATGGCTTCAAATACAATAATATCAAGCATAACAAAATAGTGTAAAACCATTCAAGAGAATGAAAGAATGCTGGGCATTCTGAACCAAATAACAGAAAATGATCAATGACTACTACAATATCTCATTTTCCATAAAAATTTGTTTATACTATCATATATATTAAAATCCCAATAAGACACAACATGATAGAACTGATGTTAATAGAAAAATAAAAGCATGGTACGACTTCAGAGCAAGATGATATTAAATCAGCAATGGCTGCCATAATGTTTTGTTTTCTTTAAAACAGCTGTTCATACCATCACACATAATAAAATCAAACAAAACAGAATAAAACCATTGCAACTGATGAATGAAAACACTAAAAGACTTCAAAGCAATGTAATGGGGAATCATGATTACCCTAAAATCTTATGTACTCAGCATTTCTTACACTAGGGAGACTATATGGTATTTATTTATTTATTTTTTTAATCTCTTTAGTGAATTTTTCTTTTTTTTCTTTTTTTTCTTTTAAAGGGGGTAAAATGAAACACAACAAAACAGAACAGAACGGGACATAAGAAAGCATAAATTTCAAAGCTAGACAACCGGAGATGTTCACTATCTCATATTGTCTCTTGTTTTCTTCCAAATGGTTGTCCATATCTTTGCATATGGGGAGTTCATAATAAATAACATAACCAATTTTTTCACAAGATGTGTAGTTCTCTGGCTCCCACTTGCTAAGCAGGGGGTAGGAGGAGGGGGGACATGGGACAGGGGACAGGATGGCATGAGATGTTTGATTCTCAGCCCAGGCGTTGGCAGGCTCACAGCTGCCCCCCAGAAAGGGGAAAAGCTCCTTGTTCTTCCAGCACCCTGAGTCAACCACATGGTGCAGGTCCCGAGGTTCCAGGGTCCCGAGGTTCCAGGGTTGCTCTCTTGTGGGCCGCCGAGAGTCTGTCACACTCACAGCCACCCCCAGAGAGGGGAGGTGCTCCTTGTTCTCCCAGCACCCTGAGTCAACCACATGGTGCAGGTCCCGAGGTTCTAGGTTGCTCTTTTGCGGGCCGCTGAGATATATGGTATTTATACATGTGAGTTTGGTTTATTTCGCTTATGAGTATGGTCTCAAGTTGCATCCATTTATTTATAAATATCTCAATGTGATCATTCTTTATAGCTGAGTAGTACTTCATTTTATAAAAACACCGCAACTTTTTTACCCATTCCTCAGTTGATGGGCACTTAGATTGTTTCCAAGATCTGGCTATTACAAATTGTGCTGCTATAAACATGGGTACACATATATCACTGTGGTATAATGTTTTCAGTTCTTCTGGGAATATGCCTAGAAGTAGAATAGCTGGGTCAAATGGAACTTCCAGTCGCAGCGTTTTGAGGAATCTCCAGACTGACCTCCACAGTGGCTGCACCAGTCTACACTCCCACCAACAGTGCAGAAGTGTTCCTTTTCCCCCCGCAGCCTCTCCAGCATTTGTTGTTGGTAGTTTTATTTTATCCTGGCCATTCTTTCTAGAATGAGATGGAATCTCCGTGTGGTTTTAATTTGCATTTCTCTAATGACTAATGATGATGAACATTTTTTCATGTATTTATTTGCCACTCATATTTCTTCATCTGAAAACTGTGTTTTCATCTCGGATGCCCATTTTTGGATTGGGTCTTTGAATTTTGAGGGTCTGATTTTTAAAAATTCTTTGTAAGTTCTAGACAGAAGTCCTTTGTCTGAGGGACAGTTCACTAAGATTTTTTTCCCAGTTTGTGGGTTTTCTTTTCACTATGCTGGAGATTTCTTTTGACATGCAGAAACTCTTTAATAAGACATAATCCCAGTTATTGATTCTGGGAAGTATTTCCCATGCAGTTTGATTCTTGTTCATGAATTCTTTACCTACCCCTATGTCTTCAAGATTTTTACTGACTTTGTCTTGCAACAGATTTAGTGTTTCTGTTTTAATATTTAGATCTTTGATCTATTTAGATTTTAGTTTACATGGTGATAGGCATGGTTCTAGTTTTAGTCTTTTGCATATGGATAGCCAATTTTTCCAGCACCATTTGTTAAAGATACTGTTGTTCTTCCAGTGAACATGTGTGGCCTCTTTATCAAAGATAAGGTGGTTGAGTGAGTTTGTCGTTGTGGTTGTATCTTCCAATCTATTCCACTGATCTTCAGATCTGCTTTTATTCCAGTACCATGTTGATTTTATTATAGTAGCTTTGTAGTATAACTTCAAGTCAGGGATTGTGATGCCTCCTGCCTTGCCTTTGCTGCTTAGAATTGCCTTTGCTATTCTAGGTTTCTTTTGGTTCCAGATGAATTTTAGGAGTGATTTCTCTAGATCTATGAGGTATGTTAGTGGTATTTTGATTGGGATTGCATTGAATCTGTATAGTAATTTTGGGAGAATGGCCATTTTTACAATGTTTGTTCTTCCTATCCATGAACAGGGGATGTCTTTCCATTTTCTGAGGTCCTCTTCGGTTTCCTTTTTCAGGGTATTATAATTTTTGCTGTATAGCTCTTTTACTTCTTTCTTGAGATTAATTCCTAAGTATTTCATTTTTTTGGATGCTAGTGTAAAGGGTGTAGTTTCTCTTATTGCTCTCTCAGTACTTTTGTTGTTAGTGTATAGAAATGCTATTGATTTCTGTGTATTGACTTTGTATCTGGCTACTTTGCTGAATTTATTTATTATAAATTCAATAGAACTTTCAATAGAACTTTGGGGGTCTTCTATGTAAAGTATAATGTCATCTGCAAATAATGATAATTTAATTTCCTCTTTTTCTATATTTACTCCTTTTATTTGTCTCTCTTGTCTAATTGCTCTGGCTAGTATTTCCAGTACTATGTTGAATAGCAGTGGTGATAAGGGATATCCTTGTCTTGTGCCTGATTTTAAGGTAAAGGTTTTCAGTTTCTGACCATTTAGTATGATGCTGGCTGTTGGTTTGTCATAGGTGGCCTTTACCATATTGAGATAAAGACCTTCTATTCCAATTCTCTGTAAGGTTCTTATCATGAATGAGTGTTGGACTTTATCAAAAGCTTTTTCTGCATCTATAGACATGATCATGTGGTTCTTTCTTTTGGCTCTATTGATATGGTGGATTACATTTATTGTTTTGCGTATGTTGAACCATCTCTGCATTCCTGGGATGAATCCTACTTGGTCATGGTGTATAATCTTCTTGATGATTTGCTGCATCCTGTTTGCCAATATTTTATTGAGAATTTTTGCATCTATGTTCATCAGGGAGATTGGCCTATAGTTGTCTTTTTTAGTTGAGTCTTTCTCTGGTTTTGGTACTAGAGTGGTATTTGCTTCCAGGAATGACTTAGGAAGAATTGCCTCCCTTTCATTTCATTGAAGAGTTTGAGGAGTGTTGGAATTAAGTCTTCTTTGTATTTCTTGTAGAATTCTGCAGTGAATCCATCTGGGCCTGGACTCTTCTTTGTAGGCAAGGACTTAATTACATTTTCAATTTCAGTAATAGAAATTGGGTTATTCAGCAGTTTTACATCTTCCTGATTCAGCTTTGGTAGTTCATATGTATCTAGGAATCTGTCTATTTCTTCAGTGTTATTGAACCTATGAGAGTAGAGGTTTTCAAAGTAGGTGTTGATGATCTTCTGTATTTCCACTGAGTCTGTAGTAATTTCACCTTTTTCATTTCTTGTTGCATGAATTTGAGTTTTTTCTTTCCTTTTTAAAATAAGGTTGGCCAAGGGCTTATCAATTTTATTTATTCTTTCAAAGAACCAACTCTTTGATTCATTGATCCTTTGTACTGTTTTCTTAGTCTCTATTGCATTAATTTCTGCTCTGATCTTTATAATTTCCTCCCTTCTTTTGGCTTTGGGCTTGGCTTGCTCTTTTTTTCTACATCTTTGAGTTGTAGCATCAGGTTGTCTATTTGTGTTCATTCTGTCTTCCTGATGTGGGAACTCAATGCAATAAATTTTCCTCTGAGGACTGCTTTCATTGCATCCCACAAAATCCGGTAAGTTGTGTCTGAATTTTCATTGACTTGTAAATATTGTTTAATTTCTTCTTTAATTTCCTCTGTGACCCACTGATTGCTCAGGAGTGTATTACTCAGTTTCCATGTGTTTGTAGGTTTTTTGCAATTTCTTTTATCATTAATTTCTAGTTTCACAGTGCTATGATCCGATAACATGCATGGGATAATTTCAATTCTTTTGCATTTACTTAAATATGTTCTGTGGGCTAGTATATGGTCTATCTTAGAGAATGTCCCATGTACTGCTGAGAAGAAGGTGTATTCTGATGTTGTTGGATGGAACACTCTGTATACATCTATCAAGTCCATTTGTTCACAGGTGTGATTCAGTTGTGTTATGTCTTTGCTGATTTTCTGTCTAGTTAATCTGTCCCTTTGGGTCAATGGTATGTTTCAAGTCTCCTGTTATAATTGTATTATTGCTTATTTGATTTTTCATTTCTGTTAGTATTTGCTTTATATAGCTGGGTGCTCTGGAATTTGGTGCATATATATTTAAGATTGTTATCTCTTCCTCTTGAAGTTTTCCCTAACTAGTATGTAGTGATCTTCTTTATCTCTTTGGATCATTCTTGGTTTGAAATTCATATTGTCTGCAAACCGGATTGCTACTCCTGCTTTTTTTTTTTTTTGGTTTCCTGTTGCATGAAGTATTGTTGTCCATCCCTTGACTTTCAGTCTATGAGTGTCCTTTTGGGTTAGATGGGTTTCTTGTAGACAGCATATGTTTGGATGTTGTTTCTTGATCCATTCTGCCAGTCTGTTTCTTTTGATTGGCGAGTTGAGGCCATTTACATTAATGGTTGTAACTGTTATATATTGGTTTATTGTTGACATGTTATCTTTCTGCTGTTGTGT
>PVJX010024673.1:0-27810 GCA_004027295.1 Dolichotis patagonum
GCACCCAGCTATATAAAGCAAATACTAACAGAAATGAAAAATCAAATAAGCAATAGTACAATTATAACAGGAGACTTTAACACACCATTGACCCAAAGGGACAGATCAACTAGACAGAAAATCAGCAAAGACATAACAGAACTGAATCACACCTGTGAACAAATGGACTTGATAGATGTATACAGAGTGTTCCATCCAATAACATCAGAATACACCTTCTTCTCAGCAGTACATGGGACATTCTCTAAAACAGATCATATACTAGCCCACAGAACATATTTAAGTAAATGCAAAAGAATTGAAATTATCCCATGCATGTTATCGGATCATAGTGCTGTGAAACTAGCAATTAATGATAAAAGAAATTGCAAAAAACCTACAAACACATGGAAAATGAATAATACACTCGAGCAATCAGTGGCTCACAGAGGAAATTAAAGAAGAAATTAAACAATATCTACAAGTAAATGAAAATACAGACACAACTTACCAGATTTTGTGGGATGCGATGAAAGCAGTTCTGAGAGGAAAATCTACTGAATTGAGTTCCCACATCAAGAAGACAGAATGAACACACATAAACAATCTGATGCTACAACTCAAACATCTAGAAAAAGAAGAGCAAGCCAAGCTCAAAGCCAAAAGAAGAGAGGAAATTATAAAGATTAGAGAGAAATTAATCAATAGAGACTAAGAAAACAGTACAAGGGATCAATGAATCAAAGAGTTGGTTCTTTGAAAGAATAAATAAAATTGATAAGCCCCTGGCCAACCTTATTAAAAAAAGGAAAGAAAAAACTCAAATTCATTCAATAAGAAATGCAAAAGGTGAAATTATTACAGACTCAGTGGAAATACAAAAGATCATCAACACCGACTTTGAAAACCTGTACTCTCATAGGTTCGATAACACAGAGGAAATAGACAGATTCCTAGATACATATGAACTACCAAAGCTGGATCAGGAAGATGTAAAACTGCTGAACAACCCAATTTCTATTACTGAAATTGAAAATGTATTTAAGTCCTTGCCTACAAAGAAGAGTCTAGGCCTAGATGGATTCACTGCAGAATTCTATAAGAAATACAAAGAAAACTAAATTCCAACACTCCTGAAACTCTTCAATGAAATTGAAAGGAAAGCAATTCTTCCTCATTCCTGGAAGCAAATATCACTCTAGTACCAAAACCAGAGAAAGACTCAACTAAAAAAGAGAACTATAGGCCAATCTCTCTACTGAACATAGATGCAAATATTCTCAATAAAATATTGGCAAACAGGATGCAGCAAATCATCAAGAAGATTATACACCATGACTAAGTAGGATTCATCCCAGGAATGCAGGGATGGTTCAACATACACAAAACAATAAATGTAATCCACCATATCAACAGAGCCAAAAGGAAGAACCACATGATCATCTCTATAGATGCAGAAAAAGCTTTCAATAAAGTCCAACACTCATTCATGATAAGAACCTTACAGAGAATTGGAATAGAAGATCTTTATCTCAATATGGTAAAAGCCATCTATGACAAACCAACAGCCAGCATCATATTAAATGGTCAAAAACTGAAAGCCTTTACCTTAAAATCAGGCACAAGACAAGGATGTCCATTATCACCACTGCTATTCAACATAGTACTGGAAATACTAGCCAGAGCAATAATACAGGAATGAGAAATAAAAGGAGTAAGATAGGAAAAGAGGAAGCTAAATTATCATGATTTGCAGATGACATGATACTTTCAATAGAAGACCCCCAAAACTCTATTGAAAGACTCCTAGATATAATAAATAAATTCAGCCAGGTAGCCGGATACAAAGTCAATACTCAAAAATCAATAGCATTTCTATACACGAACAACAAAAGTACTGAGAGAAATAAGAGAAACTGCACCCTTTACACTAGAATCCAAAAAAATGAAATACTGAGGAATTAATCTCATGAAAGAAGTAAAAGAGCTATACAAGGAAAATTATAATACCCTGAAAGAGGAAATCGAAAAGGACCTCAGAAAATGGAAAGACATCCCTTGTTCATGGATAGGAAGAACAAACATTGTAAAAATGGCCATTCTCCCAAAATTACTATACCTATTCAGTGCAATCCCAATCAAAATAACACTAACATACCTCATAGATCTAGAGAAAGCACTCCTAAAATTCATCTGGAACCAGAAGAGACCTAGAATAGCAAAGGCAATTCTAAGCAACAAAGGCAAGGCAGGAGGCATCACAATCCCTGACTTGAAATTGTACTACAAAGCTACAGTAATAATAGTCAGTATGGTACTGGAATAGAAACAGACCAGAGGATCAGTGGAATAGACTGTAATATACAACCACAACCACAAACTCACTCAACCACCTTATCTTTGATAAAGGGGCCAAACATGCTCGCTGGAAAATGACAGTCTCTTTAACAAATGGTGCTGGAAAAATTGGCTGTCCATATGCAGAAGACTAAAACTAGACCATACACTAAACTAAAATCTAAATGGATCAAAGATCTAAATATTAAAACAGAAACACTAAAACTGCTGGATGACACAGTGGGATAAAATCTCAAAGAATAGGGGTAGGAAGAGAATTCATGAACAAGAACCAAAGTACACAGGAAGTACTTCCCAGAATCAATAACTGGGACCACATCTTATTAAAGAGTTTCTGCATACAAAAAGAGGTTTCCAGCAGAGTGAAAAGAAAACCCACAAATTGGGAAAAAATCTTCATGGACAGCGCCTCAGACAAAGGACTTCTGTCTAGGACTTATAAAGAATTAAAAAAAATCAGACCCTCGAAATTCAAAGACCCAATCCAAAAATGGGCATCTGAAATGAATACACAGTTCTCAGATGAAGAAATACGAATGGCAAATAAATACATGAAAAAATGTTCATCATCATTAGTCATGAGAAAAATGCAAATTACAACCACACTGAGATTCCATCTCACTCCAGAAAGAACGGCCAAGATAGAAAATACTCCCAACAACAAGTGTTGGAGAGGCTGTGGGGAAAAAGGAACTCTTCTGCACTGTTGGTGGGAGTGTAGACTGGTGCAACGACTGTGGAGGTCAGTCTGGAGATTCCTCAAAAAGCTGGGTATGGAGTCCCATTTCACCCAGCTATTCCGCTTCTAGGCATATTTCCAGAAGAACTGAAAACATCGTACCACAGTGATCTATGTGCACCCATGTTTATAGCAGCACAATTTGTAATAGCCAGATCTTGGAAACAACTTAAGTGCCCATCAACTGAGGAATGGATAAAAATGTTGTGGCATTTTTATACAATGGAGTACTACTCAGCTATAAAGAATGATCACATCGAGATATTTATAAATAAATGGACACGACTTGAGACCATTCTCTTAAGCAAAATAAACCAAACTTGCAAGGGTAAATACCATATAGTCTGCCTAGTATGAGAGTTGATAAGAGTATATAAGACTTTATGAGTCCCTATCTCATAGGTTTGAAGCCTTTCAATGTTTTCAATCATCAGTTGGAATGGTTTTATTCTGTTTTGTTTGACTATATCATGCATGATTGTACAAACAGCTGTTTGGAAGAAAACAAAACATGACAGCTATTGCTGATTTAATATCATCCTTCTTAGAAGTCCTACCATGCTTCTATTGTTTCTATTACCATTGGTTCTATCTATCACATTGTGTCTTTTTGGGATTTGAATATGTGTTATAGTTTAAACAAAATTTTTCTATTGAAAATGAGATATTATAGTACCCATTGATCATTTTCTGCTACTTGGTTCAGAAAGCCCTGTAATTCTTTCACTCTATGCATGGCTTTATACTATTGTGTTATGTTTGATATTGTTGTATTTGAAACTATGCTCAACTATAGCAGAGTAAGTGATATGGTGTTAGCTACTGTTGATGTCCAGTTGACTTAATGTAAAGTACTGTGTTGCCTATGTTGTCCTGTTCTGATCTGCTCTGTACTGCCCCCTTTTTTTAATCTCTTTAAAATAAAAAAAAGAAAAGAAAAAAAAAAAAAAAGAAAGTGTTTACTCCAAAATAGGAGCCTTATCTTGACGTTGGACCAATGTCTGGGTTTGTGTTGTGATCTGTTCCAATAGACTAAGATTAATATCAGAGGTCCATCTTAAATTTTATAGGGATAAAAGTTCTATCTTTCATTTGATCTCAAATAAAACAAAGTATATTTTTACATGTTAAAACATTCAGAATCTTTAATTATGCAGTGTTAAATTGGTTACTGAAAACAAACAGGAAAGTTAAAATAATTATAAGATCTCTTGATTTAGAATTGAGCATGAATCTGTCACTATATATGTAGAGATGACATGTTTCTGGTTATGGTCCTTGGCAGTTTTCTTGTTAACACACACACACACACACACACACACACACACACACACACACACACATGTACAGAGAGAGAGAGAGAGAGAGAGAGAGAGAGAGAGAGAAAGGTATAGGTAGACAGACAGACAGATGATAGATGAACAAAATAATGTTGATTTAATTTGAAACAAAGAATGTTCTTAGAGGTACACAGATGTAAATAAGCATAGGGTATAGAGAAAAATCTTAAATCGTTATTGACTGCAGCATAGATACAGACAAGAGGAGTGATGGGAAAGATAAACTGCTGAGGCTAACTTATGAAGACCATTGCATCTGGAATTTTGAGTTCAGTAGAATATATGATCAATAACTGGAAATCTTAGTCTCATCATAAAATAATCCAATTTATGTTCAAATAAAATATGAAAAACCAAAATCAAAGCTGTATTGTAGAAGACAAAAACTGAAGATTAGAATCATGAACAAGGGGGCTGAGGATTTAGCTCAGAGACATAAATGCCTGCCTGGCAAGCACAAGGTCCTGAGTTCAATCTCCGGTACAAAAAAAAGAAAAAAGAATCATGACCAATTATTAATGATTCCCTGGGTGGAAATGAATTAATCCAGTAGTAAAACAAGAATGAATTTTACAAAGGCTATTATATTCTACAAGATTCACAGGTATAATTAGCAACATCCAAATTTCTAAATTAATAGAACTTAACTTACTATAGACATCTTCTAAGAAGTACCAAAATTCAAATATTAAGCACTATATAATATGTAAACCATATAAAATTGTTAATCAAATATGTTAATGGAACTGGAATGAAACAATTCAATGTGAATATTACATACAACACTTTTGCTGATCTAACACATTTTTGTACGACAAAAAAAGCTTTTTCTTTTACATGTTATTTTGTGGCTGCAGCCAAGTTTTCTAGAATAGTTATTTGGGTCATAATTACATATATTTCCACAATTATTTTTACTCTAGTTTGGAAAAATATATATTGTATTAAAGTACATCACACCTGATGAAAGTCCAAATTAATAAGTTTGAAAATTTTATTTTTCTAATTAAAAATGTTACATGTAAATTTGGCTTATTCAGGGTAAGAATCCATTTAATAAAAACTGTCTTTTCCACCTCAAAGTGACAAATAATTGGATGATTATGTGTCAAAAGAAACTAATGCAGCTTCTGTTAGAAATGTGCACAATATAAACCAAAATTATTGGCAGAAATTCTCATTTACTCCATTCTGCTTTGTGTGTATACATAATTGGGCTGTCTTATGAAGGATTCTCAAAGCCTATGGAAGATTTAAGTTTGCACTATGGATTAACATGTTTTTGTATATTCAGTGACAAATAAGAAAGTTTAAGGGGAGTCCCAATTTTAAAGCAAACAAATATGTTAAAAAAACTGTTAATAACCTGTATATTCAATGACTGAGATGCAACCAACAAAAAATGCCTTATAGTGAAAAAATGCTGAAAAAGGAAAAAAGTAAATATGAAATTTGTAAAATTAGTGATGATGAATAAGCTATAAACCAAGTCAAGTCACAGTCAATCCTACATTAGCAAAGAGAAGTATGGTACCTATTTATAATATTTAGTTGCTTAAAATCATTCCACACAAAGCAAACAAATTTGTGAATGAATAAAAGTTACATGCATCATAATGTGAATCAATTACAATATTTTATACTTAAATAATCTTTACAAATTCAGAGTTTAATGATTGATTTTAAATTATTTTAGAAATAGGAATTTACTGTAACTTAGAAAACTTGTTCAAGCATTCCACAAAGAGGAACAAGTCAAATGAGTTGTTTTGATTTCTATAGGGATATTTAGCTTTAATTTTGAAACTAACAGCTTACAAGAAAGGAAAATTGAAGGTCAGTTTGTGTGAATCTAAATCTAAACCTCAATATTATACAAAAATGACAAACAAGCTTCATTTGATACCATGAAGGCATCATGAAACTGATTTTTAGCTTGATACTGCACCTCATGGAAACCACACTTTGCTACAGCATATAAGATGCCAATCATGTCTAAGGTTCTAACAAAATCCAAAATCAGGCAGCATCTGCAGCAGCATATTTAAGAGGGATTTCAACATATACATAGGACATGAGTAAGGTTGGGGCACTATTAATGCACGAAGGTTTGGCCAGGATGTTCAAGTCATTCCCTATTATTGTAGCAGCACTTCTTTCCTCAAACCTATGGCCAGGTAGGATGTTTGTTATGATTAGCCAATGGAAACAGGAAGTCCAGATGTTGGTTCATAAAGGTTCAACTTGGTGTGTGTATTGAGGCCAGTAACAGATTGATGTTGAACAAGAATTTAAAGTCAGCAATTAATAAAAATCTCATTAGGCACAGCTTGAGGGAGTTCAACTCATTATTCACTTACTGTGACAGGAAAATTGGCTTTACATATGAATATATAGTTTCCTGTTCAGTGACTGATTTCTTAAATAGTTGTTTGAAGATCCAACTGAAAAAAAGAATTGAAAGATCACATGTGAAGATTTCCAAGGTAGAGATATCTTAAATCTGGCTATGTATTGTAAAGATCTATGCTTCCCATGTTAACCTCTACCCTGATGATATTTCACAGAGAGGCTGTGACCAACCAAGTGGACAAATGATGTGTTAGATGATGAGCCAGAAACAAAGAGGCACAGGATCAGATTAAAGGATTGTTTAGGGCTTTAGGGATAGAAATCATTCAATGCATCCACGTCATATTTCCTCACTCTTCATGGCTTCCACACCTGATAATCAAAATACTAACTGAAAAAATTTACACTGAGTCTATAATTTAGCACCATTTTTAGAAGCAGCAAAGATCTATCTTGACTATAATGGCAAATATTTTTGCACAGAATTCTGCCTTGCCTGTCTGTAGTATTTGAACTTGTTCAAGAACTATGAGTTCTAGAATGCTTGACATATTTTGTAGAACATTGGGTGAGGTACACACATAAGAACAAATCCAAGGTTTCATTTTACAACAACAGAAGAGTTGAACGTGAGATGCACATGACAAAAAGACCCTCTGGTTCTACTGGAAATCCCACTAGTGAGAAACTGGCAGCCTAGTAGATAGAACAACCACTTGAAGGTACTTTGGGTAATATTCAGTATGGAGGTGATAGTATCCTCAATAAAACAACATAATTATTTTGTCTCCTATCATTTGTCTTTATTAGTACGTGTTTGTAGTACCCAATGTTAACAGTCTTTATGTGGAATCCATGTGTGTATGTAATGTATCTTAATTCCTTTCTTTCATCTATTTTCTCTTCTCTCCTTTGCTGCTACATCCATTTCTTGATCTCCTTACTTTTTTTTTTGGTACATTTTGCAGTACATAATGTTTACAGTACTTGTACAGAGTTGACACATGCATGGAACATTCCTTCACTCCTTTTTCAGCCTCTTTCCCTTTCCTACCTCTTTCTCCTTCCATCTTTTGATCCTATTTCCCATTGAGAAAGATCTATGTCCCTACTTCCTATTATCTATCTTTTCTTTTTCCTTTTATATATACATTGCACTTTGCAGTACTTAAGCTTGTGTGTCTGATTTATTTCACTTGACATCATGGTCTCCAAGGGCATCCATTTTCCTACAAATGACTCAAGTTCATGTTTCTTCATAGTAGAGTAGCACTCCACTGTGCATACATACAATTTTTTCTTTATCCATTCATTTGTTGAAGGACATTTAGGCCACTTACAAATTTTAGCTATTATAAATTGTGCTGCTACAAAACAGTTACACATGTATCATATTAAAGTGATGTCATTAGCTCTGTTAGAAAGATACCTAGAGGGAAGAGCAGGGTCAAATGAAATTTCCATTTTTACTTTTCCTTGGGGTTTCCATATTGATCATCATAGTTGTTGGATTAGACTACATTTCTACCAATAATGTAGAAGGATTCATTTCCCCAAATATTTCTCTAATTTCATTACCATTTGTTGTCATGATGATGACCTTTCTTTCAGAGGTAAGCTACAACTCTAATGTTTTAATTTGTATTTCTTTGATGGTCAGCGATGTTGAGCATTTTTTTTCATGTACTTATTTACTAAGTCTACTATTCTGTGCAGTGTCTATTCATTCCTCTGTATATTTTTAATTGGATCTTTTATTTTGGAGTGTCTAATTTTTTTCTTTCTTTATGCACTCCAGACATAAATTCTCTGTTGGAGAAATAGCTGACAAAATCGTTTTTACATTCTGTTGGTTCTTTTGAGTTTGTTGATTGTTTTATTTGCTGAGTAGAAGCTTTTTAATTTGTTATCATACCATTGGTTGACTTTTCATAGTGTTTCATGTGGAAGCAGCATTCTGTTCAGAAAATTGTTACCTATGCCCATAACTTCAAGAGTTTTACGTATTTTGTCTTCCAGCAGGTTATATGTTTCTAACATTTAGTTATTTGATCAGATTTGATTTTAGTTTAGTTCATGTGAGAGATAAGGGCCTAGATTCAATCTTCTGCATGTGGACTGTCGGTTTTCCCAACATCATTTACTGAAGAGACTATTTTTCCTCCAACTTTTTTTTTTTTTAATCGGTACCGGGGATCAAACACAAGACCGCACGCTTGCAAGGCAGGTGCTTATGCTGCCGAACTAAGTCCCCAGCCCTGCTCCAACGTATTTTTGGCATCTTTGTCAAATATCTAATAATTGAATATGCTTGGAGGTTGTCTGTGTCCTTGTCATAAATAATAATCTGTCCCATTGATCCTTACATCTGTCTTTGTGCCAGTACTATGTTGTTTTGCTTATGGTAGCTTTGTAATGTAACCTCAAGTCTGCAATTATGATGAGTTCTGCTTTATTTTTTTTTAACCCAGGGTTACTTTTTCTATTTAAGGTTTGTGTGTTGCTGTCCTGGATAGAATACATGGCTATGACTGGAATTAGGAATGGCTTTATGACTCAGACTGTCTGGAGGACTTTGATTTCATTTTGCTTTAGTTCAGAGCTGTTTGGTTTTATAGTTCCTAGTCCTCAGAAGGAGAACTCTTCTGAGTTGAGCAAAGTAAAAATTTCACTAAGATTTAGTCTATGGCTATTACTGATCACTTTACTCTCAGTATTTTAAGAGACCAACAGGAAAGAAAATGAGTTCTTATTGTAACAGGAGTAATTTACTGTTATGGTTAGGGTGAGTGCATGATCTTGGTACATGTCTGTGGCAGGAAATAGTGGCTTGGGTTCATTTGCCCAGTTGTATTTCCCTCATTTGCACATGGTATAATACTTAAGTAAATTCCCCCAATAAACTTCCTGGACACAAATTTTCATCTAAATCTATTTTCTGGGAAAATTGTCATAATACAAACAACATTTGGCACTGTAGTAGAGCATGTCATTATATGTTGAATCAGTAATGAATATATGAGTAAATTAAAAGTGATGGTGTTAATATGTATGAGAAGCTTAGTGTAAGGTCTTTACACTATTAGTCTACTGGATCCTTCAACAATCCTGCAATAAGTTTATTATATTCTTTACTTTATAATAAAAAATTAAGGATAAGATGAATGCTCAGAATGTGCATAATATATAGAAGGAATTTCCCCCTCATTTCAGCCCTGTCTTGTGATCCATCTTAACAGCTATGATGAATTTGAATTCTCTTTTCTCAACATTCTTTTCCTCCTGAAATTAAAATAGAGAAAAGCTAAACAAAACTTTGGTATTAAATTTATTTCTACCGCTTTGTATAGGTAAAAAGGATTGTTTCAAAGCTAATTTCTGTGTTTTACTCCATTATTCAACTTTCTCTGTATCACTTGAATTTTCTCCTTGAGATTTAATCGTTGCAATGGCCTTTCTCTTACTTAATAAATAGGCCTTGTTAATAAGGAAATATTTTGATGCTGAAGAAATAAGATTGCTGCCATGTTTAAAGACCAATAACAGATACAAGATCAAATACCAAAAAAAATACTTTTTATGAAATTTCTCTAAATACCAGACCAACTAGGGCTGCTATGCTATTGTTGAAGATCAGATAGTCAAAACTGTTATTTCTTTTAAATTTTTACATAATAATTGTAGATATTTATGGGTTACAATGTGATGATTCTGTATAAGTATATAACATTTAATAGTAAAATCAGGTTAAAAGTATTTTTCTCCTCAATCAATTTTCTTTGTGGTAAAAGTAATCTTATTTTGCTTTTCTGAAAAACAAAGTACATTAGGATGATGCATGGTTACCCTTCTGTGCAACAAAACACTAGAATTTATTTCTTCTACCTGCCCATAATTAAACTTTACCCATTTCTCTCACTTCCTTCCATTTTCTCACATCTCTTAGAATCACCATTCTACTCTAAACATTATTTTTTGAGCTTTAAAAATTCATCTTTACTTTTTAAATGAATATGTGAATCACAAAAGAAAACAAGAAGCAAAGAACAAAGCCATTCGTGTCCATAAGTAGGTTAGTTGGATGTGTTCTTCTAGGTTCCACATTGTACAAATGAGATATGTCATTTTTCTTTTTCTTTTTTTTCCTTTTTCTCTTTCTTTTTTTTTTTGTTTTTTTGTTTTGTTTTGTTTTGTTTTGTTTTGTTTTGTTTTTTGAGACAGGGTCTCACTATGTGGTTCAGGCTGGCCTTGGGCTCCCTTTGTAGTCCAGGCTGGTCTTGAACTTGGAACAACGACTCACTTGCCTCAGCCTCCCAAGTGCTGGGATTACAGGAGTGCACCATACCCAGCTGGGACATGTCATTTTGTGTGAGTGAGTTTGCACAGTGTGGATCATGCTTTTCTGTATATCACAGATATTCACTGATTTAAATTCCTAAAGCTGCAAGAGTATTTTTGATAGCCATGAACACACTACACCAGCTTAATCTGTTAGAAAAAAAAACTGTAATTCTGCCTTTTGGGGAACAAAAATTTCACTGAAAATAAAAATGTCAGCAGGTCTATAGATAGAGATGTTTACAAAGTTACAATACTGCATTTCTTAATGTTCAACTTTATTTTTATTTTTTTAAATTTTATTTTAAAGGGGATAAAATTAAACACAACAAAACAGAACAGAACGGGACATAAGAAGCATAATTTCAAAGGTAGACAACCAGAGATCTTCACTATCTATCATATTGTCTCTTGTTTTCTTCTAAATGGTTGTCCATAATGTTCAATTTTAAATGAGGCACTAAGTCATATGTCTTAGAGTTATCAGCTCTCTATTACTAAGATGTTAGCAAAAGGTATGTTTCCATTGAATTATTATCATACATTGGCAGTATAGCTAGAAGATGCATCCACATTGTTTCCGCTCTCCAACAAGTAAATCTGAACACTTTGCAGATTGTCAACAATCATGATATTGCCCTTTCTCCATTACGCTTATTGATGAGATCATGTGATATTTGTCTTTCTGTGACTGGCTTGTTTTACTTAAAATGTCTCCCATTCCATTCATGTTGCTGCAATTCACTGGGTTTCATCCTTTTTTATGCCTGAACAGTGTTTAATTGTGAATGTATACTACATTTTCTTTATCTGTTCAGCAGTCTATGGGAAACTTCACTTGACTTAATTTCTTTGCCATTATGAATAGTGCTGCAATAAATATAGGAGTGCAGACTCCTATTTGACATACTGGTTTCATTTTCTTATATATATAGTTAGTAGTGAGATTATTGGATTACATAGCAGTTCTGTTTTTAATTTTTAGGAAGTAGCACATTATATTCCATATGTCTAATCTTTATTCGCTCTAGTGAGTTGTAAGAGTTTCCTTTTCTCAACATTCTTATCAACACCTATTGTCATTCACCTTTTTTGATGATAGCCTTTCTAACTGCAGTGAGGTATATTACCTTGCTGATGATAATCACTGATGTCAAACATTCTTTCATAAACTTGATGGCAATTTGTATATCTTGTTTTGAGGAACGAATAGTTAGATGTGTTGCCTATTTTTTAATCAACTTATTTGATTCTTTTTTTGCTGTAGAGTTACCTGAGTTTCTTATATATTCTAAACATTAGTCCTTTAAAATATATAATTTACAAAATTTTTTCCATTCTAATCTTTTCACTCTATTCCTTTGAAATTAAGATCTCATTCAAAAACACTCTTTGCACATTTTAGTATTTTGAATCTTTTCTTCTATGTTTTGTTTAACAGTTTCATAATTTCCAGTCATACATTGAAGTCTTTAATGCATTTGGAGTTGAGCTTTGTAATCTGTAAGAGAAGATCTAGCTTCATTCTTCTTCATGTAGAGATCAACTTTTCTTAGAAATATGTATTGAGAAGCCTGTTCTTGTAACAATGTATGTTCTTATCATCTTTGTCAAAAAACTGGTAGGTGCATGATTTTATTGTACGTCTTATATTCATGTGTTATACACATTTTCAATTGGTTCCTATGTTGCTAAATGTCAACCTTGTCATTCTTTCCTTTTTTATTAATTAGGTTTCTCAAGAGTAAAAAGGAGAAAGACAGAGACAGAGACAGACAGAGACAGAGGGAAGGAGAGAGAATGTGTATGTGTTTATCATAAGGTAAGCTCATTCAATTTTAGATGTTAAGAAGTGCCACAATCCTTAAACTGTAGCTAGGAGACTCAGGAAAATCACTGTTTTAGTTTCAAGACCCTAGAGCTGGACTATTGGTATAGACTCAAATCAATATCTGAAGATTGAGAAATGGGGGCTATAAGAAGACTCATAAGTTAGTTCAAGCAGTCAGCCACAATGAGAATAAATGTCTGTGTTACTATAAGGGATTAGTTATTGCATAGCCACATGGGAAAGGACAATCTTCATTGCTCCCTCCACCAATTCAAATGCAAGTCTCTTCCTGAACCACTTTCACAAGCACTGTCAGAAATAATATTGAACTAGGTATATCTAGATCTGTGATCCAGTCAAGTTGACACATACCATAACTATCAAGTTTTACTTTTTAATCATCAGAAAAGTTTTCACATTACAGGCTCAAATCACCCTATGCCATAAATACCAAGCTTCATTTTGCTCAAAGAATTGTTGCCAAAATATAGAGTTCATAATTTCTGAATAAAACATGAAGACAATTGAGGCCTTATTGTTCTTAAATTCCAGAGCTACAAACTCATTCTCAATGATTGTTTAAAAGAAACACACAAATACTTAGAAATTACTAGAATACCAAGTTTAGGTCTTACGTATTGTATTCTTAATTTAATGATATCCTATTCTGATCACCCAAATATTTGTCTTGCTTTTGCATTTGGATTTTTGTAATTATTTTGTTTTGAGAAGTCCAAAAGGACAAAACAAATTAACCCAAAGATTATAAGTACATAACAGAAAAATACCTAAAATATAAGTATCACAAATAGCACATAACTGGGAAATGTTTCTATGCTCAAATAAAAAACATTTGGGTTGTCTTTTGATTGTTTTGCCATTGATATATAATATCACAGAATTTCACAATTTGTTAACAATTTAGTTTTTTCAAATGTTTTTAAAGTCATCTTTACTATTAATACTGGTTGATCATCTACTAGTTATTCAAACATATACTTTTACTAATTTTTATTTCTATTTCTCACATTTATTTTTCTGTGTTCCCTCCAAATTTCATTGGTCTTATTTTCTAATGCAATGTTTTTAATATTAATAAATAATCTTTATTTTTCTCAGATACATAGGTTGTTTTATGACAGTTCTTACCATATTTTATATGATTTCTATACATTTACACACTACCACTCATCAATATTTGGCTATTTTTATAGTTGCATGATCTTCTCAAGCTATTTTTAATGAGTTTATAAACTGTAGTCAATGAGTGCTGTGTTCTCCCTCACTTTTGACAATAATCCTGGTAGTATGGATATCTTGCTTGAAATCAAAGTATGTTACTCTTTCTCTTTATTTACTAAATCATGAAAATTTTACTTGAATAAAGATACAAGAAAATGCATCATTACACCTATTTACATTTAACATTGATTCACTAAAAATTTATTGTCAGAATATGTTACCCAAAATAATTCTACTCCATGGCACCAATTTTTTAGCATGCACATTTACATACGTGATCTTCTACATCAGTTGCTCAAAAATTAAATGAAATATTAAAGATAAGGTTAGTTCTATGTGGCAGTTTGTTTTTTATTAAGGTTAAAGATCTTAACGTTGGAATTATTATAATATATTAAATACACATTTTTTTTACAATCTATTTCATCCAAAAAAGTACAGAAATGACTTAATAACAATGGAACCATTTCATATAGTGTACAGGTGAAATCTATATGAACAGGACCAAGTTTTGAAATTTATAAGTAAGGAATTTAGTTCTTATATTCATTTTTATATAGAATATATTTGGTGGTCAAAACAGTTTATACTTAATAAACTCCAATGTGAAATTTATCAAGATGCTTGAAGCTGGTAATATATTTTTAACTTCTATATAGCTTTGGGGAAAATTAATGAGCTACATGTATGTGAAATATAATATGCATTTTGAAATATGTAAAACCTCAAGTTAATCATTTATCACCATAGTTGTTTCACTTATAATACAATGGCCAAAAAGCTTCAGAACTTCTATTGCAGTGAATTAGTTCAAGAGTCCTAAACAGAATATATGAAATAGTAGATAATTTGTCTGATGGAAAATTTCAGTGGTGGTGAAAAAATAGCTTCTACAAAAAAAATGACCTATTTGGTTTTGTGTTATTGTCTCCTTGGTGCATCTTTTGTCGTAAATTTTACAATAAATCTTTAGAAAACTAGACTTTATTTAAAAATTGTAGCTTGATAATCACTGAAGCATGTTTTAAAATATATATTTTTAGCATCCTAGAATTTCTGATTTCTTAACTCTGGGGTGGGGTGCTGGAACTTGCATTTTACTCGTTTCCAGATAACACTGTTTTTTTTTTTTATTGTATTGCTGCACTCTGTGAAGTAAAAAGAACATTCATAGAAAAGAAACATCTTGAATCAGGATTTCAGATTTATTTTTAGTAATTCTAACATCTGGATAAGCCTAAATCTGAAGTCAACTTTTAAAAACAGATTTCTAGATAAAAATGAAAGAGATTTGAAATGGGAGATTAAAGACCAACAGCAAAATAGTCTCTCCAACACCTGGAATCAAGAAATTTAGAAAACAACAACTTGGTAAAGAAAAAAAAAAGAAATAGGTCTTCAGGAGTCCAGAACAAACTGACAGGAAAACTAGAAACTATAGAAAAGCTGCAAAACTTGAGCACGAAGTAGAGAAAAGTGTAAAGTAAGCTGAAAAGCTAATCCAAGATCTCAAGGAAGGGAACATGTCAGTGCTAATACACAGTAAACCGAAAGAGGGTTGCCAGCTCCAAAGAAAAACCATTGATGACCAGACCAACAGTGCGAGCCCCAAGAAAAGAACATGGTTATTGTAAACTGCAAAAACAGAGTGGGGTATTAATCTGAAAATAACTTTTCCATGTGGCAGGCTAAAGTTGGTGAAGAAATTCAGTGTAGTGCCTGTCAGAGTTGAAAGTGCACTTTGGAGCCATTTTAATAAAGGGTTAATTGTTTAAGACTGAGCTGCAGAAAAAGTAGAGAATAACTACACTTCAAGTATCGTCTATTACAGTGACTGTACAGGAGATGGCTGCAAGAGACAGTCACAGAAAAGCCATAGGCTAGGCGTACACCCTCTGACAAGCTTAAACTCAGAATGAGAAGGACATAGGGATCCTAAACTCCATAGTGAATGCTATGAGGGATCCTAAACTCCATAGTGAATGCTATATTTCAGAGGGGCCTGGGCCTGCAAGAGATGGCATTACATTCAACCAGCAGAATGCTTAACCACCATTGCCATTCTCTTAGCTGCCTGCATCCAGCACATAATTCAGTGGTCTGTGTGCTTTCCGCCTTTGCCAACATAATCATGACTGCTCCTCAGCTTACACAGTTACCAAAGCCTGAGGTATATGGACAGAGTGGCCTCTGAGGTAGTTGGTCATTTCACAAACTCACAGGCCGTTGAGCTAGATAGACACAGTGGGACATAGGAATTGGGACAAATTGAAGTGAATGAAGTCCTAATGTGGACACCATTGATGACCATAGCAAGCAGGGCAGAAAGGCAGGATTTAGCATTAATGCACAAAAACTGTGTGTTTATAAATCAAATAGAGCTTAGCAGTGACTACTAAACTTCCCTCATAACTGGTAGAGTTTCATACTGCAGACCTTGAAAAGAAACAACTCATTTAAAAACAGATAAAGATTTTGGACTCATTTCCCTTTTATTTTTTTCATTTTGGGGAAGAGTAGGTCTTTTTTTTTTTAATTTCCTTTTCAATTTTTCTTTATTTTATTTTGTCTTTTTTTTTCTTTTCTAGTTTGTTTTTTGATGTTACTTTTACATAATTCTATTAATCTTCTTTTACTCCTTAATAGCGTATTTTATCTCTTTTTCTTCTCCTCTTTCCTATCTTCCTTTTCAATTTCTTTTATTTTTCCTTCCCCAAGTCCTTGATTTTAAAAGAATTATGATTAACCCTCTTCAATCTGTAGAAATTTACTTGATTCTGTGTGATTATTGTTGAATTCTTTTCTATTGTTAATGTTACAGTGTTTGCCTTAGTAGGCATTTACAGTGTCATTATTTGGTTTATCTTTGTTCCTGTATCAATATTGTAGATCTCTTCTCTTCTCCGTTGTTAAAGGATTCCAGTGTTGAGTTTATTGGTTCTTATGGTATGTCAACTATAAGGGCTGAGACTGAACTTTGTCTTATTTTGTTTTAAAAACTAAACAAGAACAAATAGGAGTAAAAATGGTGATACAGAATTTGTCTTTGAACTGTTGCTGTCCTTTTGGTATTACCAGGGTAGCAGTTTTTGTTTTTCATTGAGTAGTCCTCTACGGCAATATCTGTTTGTCTTTGTGTCATCAATAATAGTGCTGTCCATTTCCAGAGAACCGTATTCAGGGCCATTTATAATGAACTGTCCTTTATTCAAATTAATACAGATGGCTGTGCCTTGCAACAAACGCAAAGAACTATAGTTAGCCATGCCTAGATCACAACACAGGAAAGCAGATACTAACTAAAGAGATTTCCTAATTCTTTCCCTTATAACCAACTCTCAGTGCTGAAAATACAGGCACATAAGGAAAAGGAAAATGACAAATCAAGGTAACAAACTCCCAAATTTGCCCAAGATGATCTGTGTGGCATCGATGTGAAAGCAATCAAAAGCTGAACATCTGAGATGTATGAAATGAAAAAAGGACACAAAAATATGGTGCTCAGTAAGTTCAATGATTATGTAACTAACTTAATGGAATTAGGAAACAGAATCGTCAGTAGGATTTAAAAAGAAAGAACACTAGTAAAGAGCTGTCTGAGCAAAGCAAAACAATACACAATTTTAATGACCAATTTATAAGGAATTTGAGTTCAAGAAAAGGTAGCAATCAGAAATCCAGTACATAAAAGTTCTATTGAAAATATGGGCAACGTAAGTGTGCGTTGTGAGAACACAGTGTCACACCTAGAAGATGAAGCTGGTGCAGGTGACCCTACACTTGCAGATATCATGAAAAAGCAGGAATAATGAAAAATGGACTTGATATTTACTAGATGACACAAAAGTATTAATATATGCTTAATTTGAACTATTAAAAAATCAAATAAAATGGCATAAAAACAGTTTACAGTAAAAATGGGAGACACATTTCCAAATATAGGGAAAGAATTTGGTACACAGATAAGTGAGGCACAGTACCCTAAATAGCCATGATCAGAAAAGAACTTATGAACAACACATCATAGTCAAAATTTCACAAATCCAACACAAAGGCAGAATCTGAAAACCTGTTAGAAAAAAAGCAACAATATACTTATGAATGTAAAGCCATTAGAATTACAGCAGGCTTCTCAACAAACTTGAAAAATCAGGAGAGCTTCGAGTGAAATGTGTGAAGCTCTAAAGGAAAATCATTTTCAGCTTAGACCCAAATGTCTTGCAAAACTGTCTTTCAAAACTGATGGAGAAATAAAATATTTCCATGACAAAAAGAACCATAAGAAATTTGACCACCAAATGTAAACTCCAAAGGAATTCTTATGAATATACTAGAAAGACAAAAAAGCCAAAACTTCTAACCAAAATAATACATCAAGAAGTGTGAGCAGGTAAGAGGAAATAAGAAACAAACAATATGAAAATAATGCAATGACAGGAGTAGTACCTTTCAGTCATAACTTTCAGTGTGAATGCTCTCAACACTCCAAATTAGCAAATTGGATCAAAAAGCAAAATGCAATGTCCTGATATATATATAGGAAACATACTTAATCATAAAATATATTGATAAACTAGAAGTCAAATGATGAAAAACTGTGTTTCATGTAAGAGAAACCTAAAAAGAAGCAGAAGTAGCTATTTTATTTTGAGACAAAATGGACTTCAAACCAAAACTGATCAAGTGATATGAAGAAAGTCATTATAAATTGATTAAGAGAAAAATTCAATGTGAAAAGAAAACAACTTGTATATAGTATACAGATTGCAACGATTGAGTGAAATAAACCAGAAAATACCAAATTATAAATAGATTAAAGAGCAAAATTAAAAAACAAATAAGAGGAAATAAGGAACTAGATATTTTTCAAATAGAAAGGAGCCCAAGAAAATTAGCAAGATGAGTGGTAAGGAATGGATAGAAGTAATAAAAGAATTAAGGTAAGTTATTCACATTAATATTTTACTTAAGATGAATGAAATTATTATGTACTATAAATGTACTAATAAAAATTTAAAACATTTAAAAATAGAAATGATTTATATATTATAGTCATTGTTTTTAACATCTTTTAATTGAAACAATGTTTTATTAACTATCCAGAGATTTATTATTATTAAAACTGGTGTGTGAAATATTTTCTAAAAATTAATGGAAATCCACAACACCAATAAGCTTGTATTTACTACACCCCAATGAATGGTCAGCAGAAATACAAGCTATTGTTCCTAATCTTCCCTCTAAGCAGGAGTCATTGGCATGAATAAAAGGGAATATTAAATGTATAGGATCAAATGAAAATTTTTATTCTTTATAGGTGTAATTATATGAACTCATAGATGATTATTAAAATAAATTTTGGTGACATGAGTAACATATACCATCAATGAAATGATGAGATTAAGGAAGAAATTATATTCATATGTTTTAACAAAAGAAATTGCTTTGACATGAAAGAATTTGGTGGATTATTTATGTATCAATTTTGTGAAGTTACAAAACCAATAAATATCTGGAGAAATAAACTTAAATTTATATAGCTCTAGTATTAAATAAATTACATGCTAAAATATATTTAAATTATGTTAAGGCATTGTAAATTCTAGGGATTGAAAAAGTTATAGTAAATTTAGACATCCATTTTCTTTTTTTTTTTAATTTTTATTTGAAAGAGAATAAAACAAAAGAGGGCAGTACAGAGCAGATCAGAACAGGACAACATAGACAACACAGTACTTTACAGTAAGACAACCGGACATCAACAGTAGCTAACACCATATCACTTACTCTGCTATAATTGAACATAGTTTCAAATACAATAATATCAAACATAACAAAATAGTATAAAGCCATGCATAGAGTGAAAGAATTACAGGGCTTTCTGAACCGAATAACAGAAAATGATCAATGGATACTATATCTCATTTTCGATAGAAAAACTTTGTTTAAACTATCACACATATTCAAATGCCAATAAGACACAATGTGATAGACAGAACCAATGGTAGTAGGAGAATGGAAGCATGGTAGGACTTCTAAGAAGGATGATATTAAATCAGCAATAGCTGTCATAATGTTTTGTTTTCTTCAAAACAGCTGTTCATATCATCACGCATGATATAGTCAAACAAAACAGAATAAAACCATTCCAACTGATGATTGAAAACTTTGAAAGGCTTCAAAGCTATGAGATGGGGACTCACGCTTACCATAAAATCTTATATACTCTTATCAACTCTCAGGAGACTACGGTATTTACCCTTGTGAGTTTGGTTTATTTCGCTTAAGAGAATGGTCTCAAGTCGTGTCCATTTATTTATAAATATCCATTTTCAAATGTTTAAACTTCTGACACAGTTTGAGGTCTTTGAGGTATAATGTTTATTTAAGGAAGCTGCTTAACTGTCTCTAAGATTTCTATGCCTTCCCAAATAATTTTCCTCTTGTCATAGTGGGAAAGAAATAGGATGGAGCAATCATTTTCAGCATTCAATACATACATTCTAACAGATAATAGATTAAATTTAAAAAGTGATGTGAATAAAAGTACTCTAATTAGATAATTTCTAAAAATAACATGTGTTTTGTAGAAACACTTTATTTAGGAGAGTGTTAACTAGAGTCAACAAGAAAGAATTACATTCAATTACTACTAGTCTTGACCTGATGTTATTCTAAATGTGGTTTGAGCAGAGAGACTGAATAATGCATACTGCTTTGTAAAAGTTGAGAAATATTGAATAATGTATACCGCTTTGCAAAAGTTGAGAAATATCAGGCAAATTTCACTGAACACTGCTAGGAGAATGGAGATGAAGTAACTGTAAATGCAAGATAAATACCAATGGACTGACCAACCAAAATACTGTCTCAGACTCATTTTACAGTCATTTAGAAATTCTTTCTTGTTTGAATTTAAAAGAAAGACAGGGGACAGGGGCCTCAATTAGTCATTCCAGGAATAGGGATTATAAAAGTTTGTGTAACTGCTTCATTGTATACATAATCAATAAAACAGAAAATTTAGAAGGGGTTAAACAGAATTCAAAGTTTTTATGCAAAACACGTCTAGCTTTTAAAAGTCGACACACCCAAATACACCTGAGTCAAAACCCTTTGGGTTGTCAAAGGTTATTTTACGTCTAGTGAAAATCCTGGATTTTGACTTTGAACAAACGAGGGTACTGTATGGTAACAGGGCTTATGGCTAACAGAGCATACGTCTGAAATATTATGCAAGGCTTTCGATCAAGAAAAGCATTTTGTCCTATTTGTGTACATAACCAAGAGAATCTATTTATTTTGAGAGTACACTAGAGAGAAAATTATGGTTATGTTGAGCAGGTGTTTTAAGCTTAATTAAAAAAACCAATTACTCCAGAATTTTATTTCTGTGTCTGATAACTATTATAAACTAGTCATGTAAGTTTAAAAACCTATAATTTTTCAATAAATTATTTTTATTTTCCAAAGAAATTGTTTCAATACTGAGATTATAAAGACAACATAAACAAAAGCTTCTGGTGAAAATTGAGATCATCTGACCAATTTTTCAACAATAAGTTCTGTCTCAAATTAGAGAGGTAATGTTATGTTACTGCAGAATAAGATACAACAAACATGGACAAAGTATTAGTGACTAAAGATTAGTGATCAACTAATCCAGACAAGCTATGGCCTCGGGACTCTGTATTTTCTGATACTAGTTAACAAAATGATTGCAACAAGTAATGCTAAACATGACTCCTGAAAACTCTAAATTTCTTTTCTGTTAATTTAATTAATTTATTGGTATATTTTTCGCATACAAAATAATCACATTCATTATAGGGAGTTTGTACCTGTAAATGATAGAACTTGATTCTTTTTTTTTTTCCATTCCCTACCATACCTTAAACTTCTTCCTCTCCTTATTTGCAAAAGTTTTATATTTATTTTTCTTTTTTTTCTCATCATGTTTTCTTTTTTCTTTCTTCCTTTCCATCCCCGACTCCCTAATTTCCCTTTCCACTTAAACATTTTCTTCCTATTTCATAACATCTGTTGCACATTTTGTTCATTTTTACTGTTTTGATTTCTCACACCAGAAAAACAATGTAGTATTTACACGCGTGTCTGACTTATTTCACTTAATAATATGACCTCAAGGAGTATCCATTTAGCTAGAAATCTCTCAAGTTTTTCCTTCTTTATGTCAGAGTAGTAGTCAGTTGGATGACTGTGGGGGAAAAGGGAACCCTTCCGCACTGTTAGTGGGAGTGCAGAATTTGGAAATCAGTGTGGAGTTTCTTCAAAATCTAGGATGATAAGTTCTATTCAATCCAACTAGAACCCTAAATTTCTTTAAGAAATAAAAAAAATCAAAAAGAATTTGAAAATGAGGTGTCACATGCAAAGTTTATTTCCTAGCTTTACTAGATAATATAAAAGAATTTTTTGACTGTAAAAATTAGTAAAAAACCAGTTCATTAAATTAATATGATTTGATTATATCATAGGAATACGCATAAAAATATCTACATCAACTCAAACCATAAGATCAGAGAAAATTAAAAAAAATATAGTATGTGTTTTAACGAGCAATTCAGAAACTCACTTAATGGGCTTGTGTTGTCTTACATGCAGACTAAAGAGATTTGGAGCAAGTAGTCAGTCATGTTCCTTCACTTATAAGGAACTTATATAAATTTAACATATATGAAGAACTGTTGATTCCACCTGTTTACTATCTAGTCCTGTGATCTAGTTTTGTGAATTCTTGAAGAGTCACTTTTGATAGAGCAACTATGCACAAAGTTTTTGTTATGATGTCATTTTACTTTTACTATAAGAGTAATACAAAAAATTTCTAAAATTCATACCTGTATTTAAAAACTGAACTTTTTTCTCAATATCCCATCTTTTACAGCCCATGTTAGCAATTTTTTATATTTTTTATACCCTACCAATGCATATGTGTCTAAAGGGCACTATATGAATAATTGGACCCATACAATAGCTATCCTATAGTAGGTTGCTTTTCACACTGTCATAATGCAAAATTTTATTTGAATAATTTCATCTTAAAAGCTTATGGCATTTTACCAAATGAATATATTTATCCACATAGCTCACTAGATAATATTATAAGTATATATTTGTACATGAAAGTTTATTCCTTTGTGAATACATATTAGCAGAAAGTTTGACTTTTAAAGGGGTTGTATTTTTTTAACAAGACAGGAAAAATATAATTGAGATTTAGTTTGAAAATTTGATTGTGATTTGAAAATGTTGAAAGGTTTTATAGGTATTACTTTGTTTCTCTGCAGGAAGTTTTTCTGTTTGTAATAGATTTACTATTTCTATGTTGTTTGTGGTCCACAGCATCACAGGTTGATATTTTTAACAAATCACATATTAAAAACTTAATCACTGGGCCAGAGATTTAGCTCAGCCAGCATAAGCACTTGCCTGGTAAGTGCTAGGTTGTGAGTTTGATCCTTGGTATAAAAACAAACAAACAAACAAACAACTGCTTAGTTGTTAATGTCTGCTAATGTCATATGACTGTTTAATTTCTTGGTTATGAGATAAATTGTATAGCTTTTTGTTGATTGATAACTTTTGAAATTTGTTTGTATGAATGACATGTTAAGCATTTTTAATTTTTAGGTGGCTATTGATCTTTGTCTTCATTATTCATGTCAATTCTCTACATTAAAGATCGTTGCTCCTTTCCAAGAAAGTTATAATGTTACGCTTTTGTTTCCTCTTAGTTTTAAAACATTGCATGGCAGAAAATATAATTCCATAGTTAACTAATCAGTTAATAATTTGATATTCTTAGTTTCAAAAAACCATCCAAATTCTATAAAAGATGAAGTACTACCAAAAGCTTATAACTATAATTATTTCTGTTTCTTTTCTCTACAATCCCCATACATTATTCTCCCCAAGTATGAATGGATTTCACTTTTGAGTGTAACAATGCATCTCTGAATTGCTAGTTAACATCATTATTCTGTCTCCTATTTAATCAACAATTTCAGAATTTTTATGTTGGACTTCCACTGTTCATTCATATATAATGATCAATAGTTAAAATTAGAGTGCACCATGATTACATTTCTTTCTTGTTCACCTGGCTTCACTCTTTTCCTTCTTTTTTGAGGTGAAATATAAAATGAATCACCATGCAGAGTGCAGTTCATTGCCCTCAGTACATTGATGAGATTGAGCAAACACTACCTCTGTTTGATTCCACACATTTTGATCCTCTCAAAAGAAACCCTCATACTCATTAATTAATTAACAACCATTTCCTGCTACCCAAGAAACGACCGTTCTTTATTTCTCTCTACAGACCTACCTATTTAGGATATTTCTAAAACCCATTTTCTCTTTTTTTCTTTCTCCTCTCTTTCTTACTTTTTGGGATAAACTTCAGGACATCTTCTGGGAGGTCATAAAAAAAGCAACTATCAAAGTGTGAAAGTATCTAAGTATTAAAATTGTTAAAGAGTTTTCAAGTTGTCATCCTAATTTTGGGCTCTCTCTACACCCGTTAGCTCCAGGAATCATCTAGGGCTGTCAGTCCTAAGTCTACTGAGGTTTTTAAAGAATAGATCATATTTTGGCTTTTATATTTTAGCTTCAAATTCATATTCATCAGTGCTTCTAAGTTAGTTAATTTCTTAGGTCTGCATTCTCACTTCTTATTCATTGCTGCTGTTTTTTTTTTCGTTTTTCTTGATGTCTGAGCAATCGATATGCTGAAATACTTTTATATAAGACTATCGTCAGCCATTCCCTGTTTTTGCTGTTTTTGTATACCCTCAGTTTTCTGTTTTTTCCTTTTACACCCATTTAATTTGAACAAAACGTATTTTATTTACTGAAGACTTCGAAGGGATTCTAAAATGCCCCGTGCTTTAGGTTTTAGACAAAATGTTTTACTCTTAGTTCGCCTTGATTCTTCCTCTCCAGTTGTCTTATTTTCGAGGCAGGCTGCTATCTAAATCTGACAGACTGCAAGCTGGCAGCCAATGATGCCTTCTCTTTCAACGTTTATTCCATACCTACTTCCTTTATCCCCAGATAAACACCAGTTCTCCCATAAATATCTACTACTTCAATATCTACTACTTATTAAATTCTTCAGTTCTACTTAAATATCCTGAGAATAAAACATAATGGATCATATGGCAGAATAAATCTGATAAAGTTTTGGGCTTCATTAAGATTTTGATTAACATGTATTAATTGAATGCATTAATGGAGTTCAAAGTGCTTATTCAACACATGCATACAGCATGCACTCTTCAGATTAGGGTAATTATCCTTTCTCTCTTTAAGTTTGGAGACCTTGGGCTTCTCTCATTCAGATTTTCAACAAATAACTCCTAAGTTCCAGTTCCTATGGCAGCAATGAGAACAGTGATAGAATATTCTCAGACCATTGAATTTATGAACTTTGAAGTCTATGTGAGAAAATAAACATCATTATTCTTAAACAATTTAATATGAGATTTTGTTCCTTGAAACTCAATGTATCCTCACTAGTAAGATAACTTTTTTAATTTCCCAATTATTATACTCCATTATACAGTAGGCTGTAGTTCCACCAGATATTGTTTCATTTCAGTCTGTTGATTTTTAAAAGATAAGCCAAAAACCAAAAATGAACACAAATCCAAGTTATTTTATGAAATGAACTTTATGAAGTGAATGGCTGAGGTTTACTGCCTGTAGTTTCATAGCGAGATAGCACTGTGACTTTAGTTAGAAGTTCCTACTTTAGAATGATCATATCAAACCCAGAGCCATTTTTGTCTGTTTCAAGCATTTAATCTAGTTAATATTTGATTTTTCAGCTCATAAAATTATACCACTTGTATAGAATATTTTGTTTAAGTTAGATAAATACAATTTGGTAATTTATAGACAGCCTAAAAGTAGCACTCTAAAATATTATTGTTATAAAATCCTCTTACATTCTTAAGATATCTGATATAGGTAACCAATTTCTTTCAGTAAACATTTATTGATCATGTCATTTTTCTAGAAACCATGCATTTACATAGAAATAAAGTGTGTAAATAATATTTAATCTTTGGTATTTAGGAATTTTATTTCTGAATTTTGTGTTTGAATACCTCATATTTTTCACTGTCTCCTTCTGTGTCATTTTCACTGAACATGTTTACTGTTACATTCCGACTTCCAGTATTAGTGTTCTTTCTTTTGTTTTAGTTTATTAGTTTTTTATTGGCCTTACTTTCTTTTTTATTCTCTATAAGTCCTTAGTATTTTTCTCATTTTTCAAATTTGCTTAATTCCCTCATAGTTGTGCTCAGTGGACCATATAAATTCTGTAGCCTAAATCAATAAAATTACTTATTTTTTATTCCTATCCCAGACCTGTCATGTTTAAAACTAGTAACTTAATGGAAATATTATGCCTCTCAAAAACCTTTTGTTTTTCCTCATGTCACTATTTTCTTTTACCCTGAGAAGGATATTTAAGAATTCCACATTCTTCAAAGCAAAGCAATAAAGTAACAGGAGAGAAAAACAGCCTTGATTAAAATCTCAACCCAGGCGAGCTAGTGCCAAAGCTATGTATTTCTGTCTAAGCCAACTTTTCTGAAAGTGTAGTGCAATTTTATCTTCCATAGTATTAAATGAAAATTGTAACAATTTATCTTCCTCATGTTATAAGAATTTTTTAAATTTCCAAATGCTTTCTGTACCTGCTTTTCCTAATGGTGAGAAGCAGAGTTTTTTTTTTACATGATTGATTTTAATTTGAAAATACATCACTGAACTCTTTTTATATGTAAAAGTCAAATCCATAATCCTAGTCAGGTGTGGAAATGGTGTGGTCCCAAGTAACCATGTAAAAAAGATACATCTCTGTCAGGTCCAACATTGTTATGGTGATAAGTGATGTATCGCTTTTTTCCAATTTTGGAAATCTGTACGTCAGGGTAGATGAAATATGAAATGAAAGAAGTTAGAAACTGAATTAAATCAGGGTTTAGAACTTTATCATAGCTGATGGCAAAGTCTGAAACAGTAGAAAACCTGGCCAACTAAATTTGTCCCAAAGATTTTAGAAGCAGTAATGCCAGAGATCTAGTTGTCTTGAGTTATAATTCTGTAGGATTCTGAGTTTCTTTTCACCCTACTTTCTGTTCTCTACACCAGCATTGGGGAAAGGGAAGATTTCTAGAAAATCTCACAGTAAGATACTGAGTTACTGTCAAATGCAACAAATGGGAAATGTTCAGGATTTATTGGGGCCTTTCAATAATATTAAGCAATGGGGTTTCTGATTTAGTTATCACTAATGTGGAAGTTCAGCTGTTTTCATTTGATCTAACAAAGTATGGAACTGCATTTTAAATAATTTTTTTTTTATTTAAAAGAGAATAAAACAAAAGGGGGCAGTACAGAGCAGATCAGAAGAGGACAACATAGGCAACACAGTACTTTACATTAAGTCAACTGGACATCAACATTATCTAACACCATATCTCTAACTCTGCTATAGTTGAGCATAGTTTCAATTACAGTAATATCAAACATAACACAATAGTATAAAGCCATGCATTTAGTGAAAGAATTCCAGGGCTTTCTGAACCGAA
>PVJX010024674.1:0-27861 GCA_004027295.1 Dolichotis patagonum
CCTCTCCCAAAAGGCCCCCAAGGGGCTGCTGGGTGCTCACTGCCTCTGGGCCTGCAACGCCTCGCTGTCCCTCAGGCTCTAGCTGCTGATTGGTTCACGTGATGAATACAAGCTGCCCAAATCACTCATAGGATGGCTCGAGGAAAAGCAATTAAATGCTTTCTTAATTGTGGGGTGGCAAGAGGTTAATGAGTTACTATAAAAACCAGTCCCTGCCATCTGTTGGCTGTCACCAAAGCCTGCATGGAGGGAGCGATCCCAATTTGTAAGACCAGTTGACCGGATCACTCCAAGTCAGGAGAAGGCATGCAGCTCAAAGTGCTGAGGCTGGGGCCCAGAGCATGTCCCCGCCAGTCCCCAAATGTCCCCTAGCTGCAAGGGAAGTTCAAAGCTACGCTGGATGAAAAAGCAGACCGGGAGCCAAATCGTTTGGAGTTCAAACACTTTTTCTCTGGAGAGATGGCCGTGACAGCTACTCTGTTCAGCCTGAGCCAGGGCGCAGAGAAAAGTGACAGACTGATGGAGAACCAGGCCAAGGCAGCGGGAGGGACAGATGAGGTAGGGCTGCCAGACCCTGCAAAGACAAAAAACAAACCAGCTGGACAGACAGACAAAAGAGAACGAACGAGAACTGAAATGCCAGGAGATGAAAAGAGACCGTGACACAGACAAGTCATGAATGTAAGAAGCAGATGAAAGGGAGGGTAATTTTCTAGAATCAGAGGCAGGAAAGAACTTCAGAGGCTTTGGCTTTGTTCTGTGCAAACCTGTTTTCTCCAATATTCCACAGTTCCATGGAGTCATCGAGAGAAATGGCCTTTCTCCCCCAGAGGACGTGGACAGGAAACACACAGCGGGAGGGCTGGCCTCGGCTTTGCCCTGACCACCACACACATGTAGGCACGTGTACATATGCACATGCAGATGTACACAAGCGCTCACAATGACAAATACACACACAATCACATATGCATACATGCACATATGTCCAGATATGCACACACGTGGGCACAAACAATATGCATGCGCAGACACATGCATGCACGCATGCATATAAACAAGTGCACAACACATGCCCATGTACACGTGCATGCGTGTATGTGTACAAGCATGGGTTCACACACAGTTCACACACATGGATAATGCCCACATACATGCATGCACAGAAATTCTTGTGAACGCGCATACACAAACACAATATACAGACATACTCATAAGCACACACAAACACACATACACACTCTCTGAAGTGATCCTACCCTGCTGAGCCCCAAGAAATCCTCTTCCTTGCTCTACCTCACAACAGCCAGTTCTCCTCAACCAGCATGGGTGTCCCATGCCCATACCCAGTCCCTGCAGTCACATTTGCAGTCCCAAACTGGCAGTGTAAGGTCAGGCCCAAACACAAGGGACGAGGAAGTCCACCCCTTCCAAGGCTGCACAGTCTGTGGTCTCTGTGTGGTCTCTTTCATGTGTTGCTTGCTCTGTCATCTTCTGGGAACTGACTGAGGAACGCAGAGGTCACCCCCACCTGCTCTTCCAGGTGGGCTCTTGCTATGTCTTGAATCCATGGCCCAGAGCAAATATATCCATGCCCAGAGTGAACAAACTAAGTCCAGGGATCTGCAGCTGGAAAGTTCCCACCTTAGCCCTTGCGTTTCCTTCTCCTCCCTCCCACTAGAGTGCATTTGGCCAACCTGCTTCTTGGGCCTGGTCTCTGTAGAACTAAAGAGAACTGGATCTGACCTACCATGCTCACTAGAGCACTGTGATTCCCCTAAAATCCGTAAGGGAATTTGGAGAAAGGAGTGCCCTGTTCCTGGGTAAAATGAGAGCTTGAAATTCCTGGTCTGCACCCAACTAGCACAAGAGTTGGCCACAACTGTTTCCAATTATAAGCCCAAATCCAAGGCTGTATCTAGCTGGTCCCCACCTATCCAGCTGGGCGCTTTGGGGACCATGTCACCTGAGAGACTCCCCTCGGTGGGGTGCCAGGTCTTTAAAAAGCATCTTGATTCTCGTGTCAGCAGCAGCCAAGGCCCAGCAGCTGCACAGAGACAGAGCCAGTGGGCAGCATCCAGGGTCCAGCCGGATGCCAGCAATGGTGTCCTCACTGCCTGGCTCTCGGATGTGCGTTTGTCTATGGTCCTGGGATTTGTTCCTGTCCCTCTAAAGGACTGAGTGCTCTTCTTCCTGGTGATTCTACCCAGTAGCTTTCCTGCTTCAAAAGAAAAAGAGAATGCATGCACACATGCATTTGCATGACTGCAAGAAAGGCAGAGACTGGGAGAGAAGACTCTCTCTGCTGGAACAGTCACCATGCCACGGGCACTGGTCTCTGCCCCCTCGTCTGCTTCCTCTGGACAGGTTCCTGTCTCTGACCACTTTCCCATGGCCCCATGAGCCCACACCTGCAGTTTTGTCCCATGGCTGTAATCTTTACTCTTCAGCCTGGACTACTGCTGCCCACTGCCCCGTGATTAGACACTCTCTTTCTACCTGCTGCCCTAGGCCTCTTCCCATACTACTGTGTGCTGTAAATTCACAACACACACACACACACACACACACACACACACACACACCCCTACCTATTTCTGTCATGTTCGCTCCTGCGTTTTCTGCCAGTGGCTGCTAGAAGTTGACATACTCCATCCTCCTGCTCCTGGACGGCCTGTGTTTCGTCTCCCCCACCGCGTCTCTCTCCAGCCAAACCTGCGGGACTGGAAAGGGAGAAGCTAGATGCTAGAACCAAGTGCTGTCTTCAGGCTTCAAAGACCCAGCTTTCTCTATTTCCCTCTGCCCTTCAGCCCTCCTCCTTCCAAGGGATCTCTTTCCTCTGTGTTGGCCTCAGTACTGTGGTATCTATTCAGCCAGAGACCACTGTGATGTGGACAGGAGGATGCCCAGGGGTCACGCGCTGTCTAACACGGACTTCCTACTTCCTGCCCCAGAGCACATGGGCTTGGTGCCGCCTCACTCCTGTGTGGTCCACAGCTTTCTTCTCAGCCACTGCCCATGCTCACACATCCCAGCCCTCTACTGTCCCCACCCATGCTCCCAGTGCCCAAAGAAGTGGTGATCTGTCCAGTGCCTTCCTCCCAGCCCTTCTCCACCTGAAGCTGTCTTCTCGAGGCATGAGGACAGTGTCAGTAACCCAGGACTTCCTCACCTCCAGGCCCCAGTGCTCCCACTCTCATTCGGTGCACGTTTGCCCTTGCTGAATCCACACTGCCTCCAAAAACTCCCCATTCCCTTCCTAGAAGCCCAGCACGCACCCAAAGTACCTGGCTTGGACTGCAGCAAACCCAGTGTTGGGTCCCAGTTCTCTTGATTTACTGGCCCTATGAGCTTGGCCAGGTTACACGTAACACCAGTTGTACGTGCACAACTGTATGGCTCATACCACCTGAAAAGATTGTCCCATGCCACCCAATGGGACAGTCAGTCATGTACCACCAGTGGTTCAGAGCCACCTGGCAGCGAGGTGTATGAATTATGGCCCCATCGTGAAGTATTAACATTTCTCCTCTGAAAAATAAAGATGATCATAAAATCCACTGCAAGGAAATGCAGTGAGAAATGAGAGAGATCTGGTGTGCAAAGTGCCGGACACGCGGTATCCGTTCATCTCCCCGCAGTCCCGGCTGCCCACCCTCTCTGTCCGCTCTTACATTTGTCAGGTATGGGGAGCTCACATGTAACCCCTCTGGCCTCACGGCAGCCTAGCTGGACCAGTCCACCAACGTCAGTTCTCCGTGTCACTGGGAGAAAGAGCTTGTTTGCCTGACAGCTGGTGGAGGAGGATCGGATCAGTGCGGTTTGGAACAGCGTGCAGAGTGTGAATCTTCAGCGCTGATCAAAGGGGAGAGCGCGGAGAGTTTTATGACAAGTAACTCATTTCAAGGGAGAATGAGAAGCAGGTGTGGGCCTTCTCCCACTCCCCCACCCCCTCGCCCTGTCCCTGCCCCAACAATAAGGAGTGGGGGTGCAAAAACTCCAACCCGTACTGAAGTCAAGGAGCATAGAAAGCACTTTGTCCCCTGTCAAGCATTAACGGGTATTGTGCCTCATTCCAGCCCCTGGGAAACACAGAGAGCAGGCTCCCCCATGCTGACTGGGGGAAGAGTGTGGCATAGGCGGAGCACACCAGCTGGGGGACTTCCAGTGCCGGACCCTGGGGAAGCCACCCTCTTGCTGCAAGGCCAATCAGAGGGATTTAATCTGGGAAGGTTTTGAGATTCCAATGCGAGTGAGGTTTGAGCCCAGATAGCTCTTTATGGGGGGGCTTGGCACTGTAGGGTGCTCAGCAGCACCTCCGTGTCGGTGTCCAGATACCAGCAGCACCCCTACTCAGCTGTAGCAACTCAAAGCATTTCCAGGCACTGCCAAATAGCGGGTAAAATCAGCCCTGGCTGAAACTCACTCAGCTAGACCTGGGCAAGCTGCCTTATGCAGCTCACATGGCCCACTGTGGCCCACGGAGGTCTGGCCACTTGCTGCCTGCTCACCTGGGCGCTCACCTGGGCACTTATCTCTGCAGCTGGGTATACCGAAGGCTCTGCAATTCCACTGGCTGGCGCTGGGCGGTCCACAAACCCCAGGTGTCTGGTGGGCTGTGCTGTGTGACTCTGTGACTCCAGCCACCAGCACGTGGGCGAGGCTCCATCTGGAATCAGCACTGCATGGTCACCTGGCTAGGTTGGGTACTTTATCTAATCCAGACAAGCCCTCTGGATTTTAGGAAGCAGAGGAAGATGCCGTGCAGAAAACAGAGAGAGAAGCAAATGTTATATGAGCAAGACGGCCTGTCTCCCTCTGTGGCCACAAGGCCGTGTCTTCTATAATGACAATGTACAACTTTGCCAGCATTTTTAAAGCCTTTCCGCAAACTAATTTATCTACTGCTAAAGAGTAGCTGAGCAGTGTTCCCAAATGGGGATTTTTGTTTCTGGCATGAAGGAATGTTATTTTCAGGGATGTATATTTGTTAGCAGATGAGGTCATTCTTATTTCATGCAAGTCAAGTGGGCATTGGTAATTTAAAAAATAAATAAAAATAAAAACAGAAGGGAACTGAGCTGCTACTTTTATTTTTTTGTAACCTCACCATGTTTTTGCAAGTAAATAAATAAAGTACTCCCACAGCCGCTCATTTACCACCATCAAATTAACCCATATGTAATTACGAGAATGCAAACATGCATAGAGAGACAATATAGTACACACAGTCATATATATTTAATCAAAGCACAGTTGTGTGACATCTTTCTGCAACTTGCTCTTTTGCCACTTAACATTTAACCTTCGCGGGTGGCTCCGTTCCAAGCCCACGCCTTGGGAACCTTACTACATGGTGTGACTCCCCACCCTCCCTTCTCACACCTGCGTGACCATGTATGGGCAAGTGACTTCCCCGTGCCTCTTCTGTGCTGGGTGGATGATGACAACAATGCCTACTTTATAGAGCTGTTGAGAGGGTTAAATAAGGTCACATATATAAAGCATTCAGAACAGTGCCTAGCACACAACAAATGCTCCAACACACGTTAGCTGGGATTACCCAGATTTACCTTGGTTTTTCTTGTTCGAGCCCTCAAGCAATTCTGCTATACGAATGCACCTTAAATTTATTAAACCTATATTCTTATTTACAAAGATGGGTCTCATTAGAGTGACACAATGAAAGCCCTTGTCCATACATCTTTACACATTCATGTGCTGTCTATAGAGAAAGGACTCCTAAAGGAGAGATCTCTGGGCTATTGGATCAGTGCATTAAGTGCACGTACCTATTGCCAATTTACCTTCCAAAAGGTGCCGGTGGTTTACCTTCCTACCAGCCATAAATGTGGGTCTGTGTGTTCATTACCCAGTTCTAAAGGTTATCATTCATTTTCACTGGGCAGGCAAAAATAAAAACACTGCCACACTGGCACTGTCACTTAAATACCATGCGTTATTAATGACACTGAGTATCTTGAGATTTTTCCACTGTAATGAGCCATTCATCTGTAGAGTGCAAGGGTGGATGGACACACGTGTGTGTGTGGCCCATCTGCCCATTTTTGCTGTTTCTGATGGATTTAGAGGCCTCCATCCTATGGTGGAGATACTCACTGTTTTCCTCTAGAATATGCAGTTAGCACTTCCTCCTAGGCCGTTATTTTTGTTCTGGTTTGTTTATAGTGCCTTTGACAATAGACTTTTATTCTGTTGTGTTTTTAATTTTTAAGAGGTCCAATCTGCCAATGTTTTTCCAGGCCTTCCAGGTTGGTTGCCAGGCTTAGAAAGGCCTTCTACCCCAAGACCGACCAACAGACAGAGAGAGGGACATAATTTTGCATTGCTTTTTAATTCATTATTTTTATACTTAGCGCACAAATCTCGAATCCACCTGAATTTGTTATGGTGCGTGGCCTGACATGTGTATCTAATTTGGTCTTTGTACACATGGAGAGATACCTGTTCCAGGTTGCACAGTGTCTTTGGCCTGCAGGTGGCTCACCGCAAGGCCTAAGAATCTCTTAAGTCAGCCTTGCCCTAGGGGAAGCCGCTGGGGAGGGGAAGGTGGGCGGGGGGGGTCGTGTTTGCTGCTCTGCCCTCCCTCCCCCATTATTGTCCCTTGTGGCACGGGTGCTGGTGCAGCTCCTACCCAGAGTGCAGAGCAGGGCAGGCGGCTGCCGAGGGAGCCCTGGACATACATCACTCGCACACAGCATTACGGGAATGGTCAGGGTCTGAGCTATGGTTACCCTGGGATCATGGTAACTTAGTGCCCAGAGAAATCATTTTCCTGGAAGATGCATTTTAGGCAGCGTGAGGGCTCAAGTGACCCTTATATCATCTGGTCCCAGGTTCCTGTGGATTTACACCTGCTGGCTTCCCACAATAGAAAGCAATCTAATTACCAGTGGAATAACTTACAGGTAGGGAGACCTCCCGCGTGCACCCAGCCTGGCTGTAAATCCTCACAGCCCGACATGGAGAAGGAAGCAGGTGCTCCGACCTGGTGTGAGCGCAGGCAGGCTCCCAGGGACCACTGGGTGGGACGCATTCAGGGCCTGGCAAACATGAAGAGCATCAGCCGGCTTCACATGCCTGGGTTCTGCGTTCTCCTACCGACCACTAGGATGAGACCATAGTCCTCGGTTTCCCTGTCCACACACATCGGTGTGTCCCAACGAACCCCACACCTTCAGTTTTCACAGCAACCCTGAAAGCAAGACTCAGTATTCCCATTTTACACAACTAGAGAAAATAACACCGAAGAATCTAAGTGAAGCCGGGTGCCGCAGCGCACGCCTGCCACCCTGGCATTCTGAGAGGCTGAGGCAGGAGGGTCGAAAGTTTGAAACCAGCCCGGGTAACTAATGAGACCTTGTCTCTCAACACGGACTGGAGACAAAGCTCAGTCTGAAGGGTCTGGGTCTAATCCCCACGATCTCACACACACACACACACACACACACACACACGGGCTTAACAGAAATCTTGGTTTACAGTGAAATTGGCTGTCGGGGCCTGGGGGCCAGGCGGTCACCTCCTAACACGCAGTGCCCTCCGCCTCTACCTGGACCACAGCATCATCCGTGCAATTTTAAAGCTTGAATCAAACTGTCGTTTTTATATGATTGGAAGTCTTAATATCAAAAATGAATTCACTTATCACTGTGGATATGCTGGTGGCCCCTGAATGAGCTGTTGATACTTGAATGGATGATAAAATAGAGCCATATTCTATGTATTATATCGATTTCCTGATTTCATAAATTTTTTGCCTTCACTTTAGCCAAATCTTCAACTGTGTTCATCTTCACAAAGTTTTCTTCTATCACCAATAACTGTCTAAGGATTTAAAAGTAAAATATCATTGCATCCATCAGTAATAAACCAATGTGTTTTCATTATTTAAATACCTTAAGCTACATGTAAAAATTGAAAAAATTAAAAATATTTTAAAATGCGATCTCAGTAAGTTATTTTTCTTCTAAGGTATTCCAAATTGGCAAAAAATTAAAAGGCAAAATACAAATTAGGATTAATAATGTCAAAATTTTTAATCAAAGCTGCTTCACTGAAACTTTAACTGGAATTCTTAAAAATTTAATTAAATATGAAATCGTTTTGGACAAAACAGCCCACAGTTTTAGCATTCAATGCTGATTTGTTGCAAATGCGAAGGATCAGAAGTATGCTTCACTGTCTTGAGCTGCATATCTAGAAATTTAAGAGTACTATGAATCTTCCGCTATTGGAAAACATGCTCCCTCATCTCTGTGCAAGTGTTGTGAATGCTGTGTTAATCTTATCTCCAGAAACAGGAATTGGAACATGAAGAAAAGAAAGAAGATGAACGTTTGGCACAACTGGGAAACAATCGTTTGTTACATAAGACTGTTTCAGTCAAGCTTGGAGGAAAGATTTGACAAGTTAATCAATTTGCTTTTTCTCTGGCCCCAGCACCTCTGCTCAGATCCTCCCTGTGCCTGGAAGCAGGGTCTGTCTCTGATGCTGCGGAAATAGGTGTCACACAGGTCTGCCTTGACCCACGGCCAGGCGTGTGCAGAGGGTTTCCTGGGGCTTGGGTGATGAGAGCCGTCTTTAGGGTGACAGATCATCCCAGGCCTCCGGGAGCCTTATGTCTCACGTGGCAGGGTCTTTGTGGAGTGTGTGTGTGTGTGTGTGTGTGTGTGATATGCAGGGTCCTCTAAAGTATAAAGCCCCAAGTCAAGGTTCGGGGTCCCATAGTGATGCAGGAACACAAGATTTGCAGGGCTCAGGAAGCCCTTGACCACTCGCATATTTGATATTTTGCTGAAGGCCTCCAGGGACTCATCACGCGCGCTGCTGGTGAGTATGACTTACAACAGCAGAAGGATACAGAGGGAAGCAGCAAAGAGAAGAGCACTTGGGGCCAAGTTCAGAGAAACCAGGAGCAAGCGCCCAGAATTCTTTCTCTTCCATCCCCCACACTGCATGAAGGAAAATCAAGACCCCAAGAATCCTCTCCCAGAGAATCGCACAGGATGTCGTCAATTCCCCTGGCCATGGGGTGTGAGAATACAGATGAGGTGTTTCTACATGGCAGCTCCTTAATCCTGGTGCCCTGGGTTTTTATCGGGAGCATGAGAGCTGTCACACAGGCACTGCTGGGACAGGTTAGGCACAGTGAGCCACTCTTTAGGGAACAGAGGGGACGTCAAGTTCTCAAACACCAGCCAAGGCAAACCTTGCAAAGAAGAGGCCTAGCTCTCTTTTGCATAGGGTACAGAGTAGAGCCTCTGATTTTACCTCCCCTTTGAACTCCCATCCCTGGGCTGGAGGTAGAAACCAATTGCCCTGAGCAGAACAGAGGTGGGGGGCAGCTTCCTGCCTCACAGAGATTCACCAGATGGTCATGTGCAGCTGGAACCTGTCCCCTCAAGTACAGACCCCACACCTACTTACCTGCTCTCCCAGAAGATGCCAAAGAACAAGAGCATCATCACGAAGCTGAGTCAAGAATATCTAAATGATACCTTGCTTAAGAACATCACGGGCAGTTAAGCTGCCTTTAAGATGCAAGTGAATCCAGAATGGTTTTTTCCTACAGAGGAGATAAAGGGCCAGGCTAAGATCAGTTATTATTACCATTCCTCAGATGGGTTAGAAAGCACAATGATGCATTTATAAACACAGATATACTCTCACATGTACCCAAAATACATAATAATATTTTAATTTCTAAACCATCACCATCTGGGGAACAGTAAGCTGTGCTTTCCAACTATGAGCACCTGAGAGATGGAATTCTGGGTTATCACCAAAACTTAAAAATGTTATTAAGTCCCAGAGAAATGTATGGTCATCTCTAGTCAAGTGACATCAAGGTTAATATTAGTTTATTACTTGCTGCTCAGAGACCATTCTGTTTTTCTCATCGAAGTTCTTGTTTTGGTGAATCAATTTGACTTTATGAATCCACTCAATTTTTACCAGTCTACATTTCATTCTTTAAATTTTAGGTGAATAACATTGTTTTATTTATAGTACCTTTATTTTGGCAGTTATATGCTATTTTTAAGTGATATGAGCCTTCTATTCATCATACAAATGCAAATTGTTCTTTTAAAATAAGCTTATACAAGCGAGGATTTGAGACAAGTTAAATAGAATTATTAATCAAATGACAGTGTGAGTGTGTGTCATAAAAGTGTGACAAAAGTCATCAAAGAGGTAAATGAAGGCTCTGGCCAGCAATAAATGCAGTCTAAATACCTACCACACCCCAAGTTCTGTTTGCCCCATCCATAGGAGACAAGAGAGTGACAGGTGTGATGGAGAGATCTTTATCTTCGGGGAATTTCCACCTAGAAAACAACACACAAGTGCACAGTTACCCGTGAAGTTTGGGAGTGGCGCCTGCAGGGGGCCTATGGTCAGCTGAACTAGGGAAGGGCCCAGGTTGAAGGCAGCAGGTGTGAAGCTATGAGTTACACCATGAAAATGCTTCCTAGACTTCCGACTACAACCAAGCCAAAATCTCCACTGGCTGTATACAAACCCACAGACCCCCAGCTGGCATCGTTGGCTTACTGTCCTATCTATGCTATTCTGAGGGAGGCAAGTGGATCTCAGATGTAAAATAAATCGATAGCACAAGGCAATACATTGTGAGCCTGTCCCATGCTTATCTCCTTCAAATATCCATATTCCAGTCCCCAGGACCTACAAATATTACCTTCCATGGCAAAAGGGGCTTTGAAAACTTGCTATAGCTAAAGATTTTGAGATTGGAAGAGCATTTTAGATCATTCAGGTAGACTCCAAATGTAGTCATGAGTGTCTCTATAGACAGACACAGAGGGAGTCTTGATTTCACAGAGAAGACAAGGTGGTGTGGCCCTGGAGGCCAAGGCCAGAATAATGTGACCACCAGCCAAGGAATGTTAGCAACCACCAGAAGCAGGAAGAGGCTGGTGATAGGATTTCCCCAGGAGCCCCCAGAAAGCACAACCCTGCTGACACCTTACCTGAGGTCCCTAAGGCTTAGTTCAGATTCCTGGGCCCCAGAACTGTAACAGAATAAACCTCTGCTGTTTTGAGCAGAACGTGTTACAGCAGCCGCAGAAAACTAACATGGCCACCAATGCTGGAAGAAGTTACAGGTAGAGGGAGCCACAGCCATTGTGGGGAACAATGCCAAGCACCCTAGAGGGCCTGGGAGCTTTGAGCTGAGGCCTCCTAAATGCAAACAGAGCTTGAGAAAGCTGAATCCGGCTTGGCTGTGCACAATGCATGGAAGGTGCAGAGGCCAAACCAGGGAACTCTGCCAAGAGGTTCCCGGGGCTGCTCAGGCGTGCAGGGGTGAGCGCCAGGCCCCAGGGATTAGCAGTGGGAAGGAGAGAGAGGACCGGCACAAAAGAAATTTCAAAGGCAAAATTGATGGGGCTTAGTGAAAGCCTGGATAGAGCAGATGAAGGAGAAATTTCTTCCAGCTGTTAGAGCAGGCTCTGGCAGCAACAGGGTGGGTGGAGGGAGGTTGGGGTAAAGGGGAAACATTTCTAAGTGTTTCTAACAATAGCAGGGGTGTGTGGATTGTCCCTGGGCCCGGAATCGAGCTGATCTGAGTCGAGCAAACAGCTAGTGGATCAACACTGCAGTCTGGAGGAAAATACTATTGCCAGGGAGCCCATGATAGGCACAAGAATCCTTCCCAGCCAGGTTCAGTCCCCCTTAACCTGAGGCCTCCAGAGGCCTTGATTTCTCCGTGTGGAGTTGGGCAGGAAAATAGAGTGAAAGAGGAAGAGAGAAGTAGGAGGTGAAGGCAAAAGAGGAGGAGACAATAGCACAGGTCAAACACACAGAAACATGTGCCAGCTGCCACCTGGTGGGGACACTGACCAAGGTCCCCATGAGTCCCCTGATTTCTTTCACAGCCTGATTTCCACTTGGTACTGCTTCCAGCCCCAAGGAGCTGAGAATAAACAACCTTCTGGCCAGAAATGCAAGTGGATTCCAGAGGGCTGGGAGAATGCAAAGCAAGGAGTCAGTGGAGTGAGCAGAAATTGGATTTCAGAGCAATGTCGGAGGCACCCAGAGCAGGGAGCAGGGGTCAGAGTCCTAGAAAAAGCAACAGTCAAGCCTAGAAACACGTCTACAGACATCTCAGGTGCAGGCAGGGAGAATGTGTACAATAACCGAGCTCCGCCCCACACTCTCTGTTCTAGTTCCTTGCAGGGGTGACTGAGCACCCTGAGGAACTCTGCCAGGAGGCCACTACCTGCTGTGCCCAGCAGTTCTCTGCCCACAGCTCTTCCATACAGAGGCTGTCAAGGATTGGTGTTCATTTTGGCTCGGTAAAGCAAGGGGGTGGGGAGAGCAAGAGAGGCCTGCGTTTATCTTTAATTACTTCTTGTGCAACTCCTGTAGGCAGGCACCTGTTGGCTGCTTCAAAGAGTCAGTGAATAAGACAAACCCTGCTCCAACCCCAGGGTGCTTATAAACAGTCTCCAAAACAGCCTTGAAAATAGCCCTGAGTAGAAGCTTGAATCAGAACCAAATCTCCGCATTTTCCAAAATGATTGAATTGGCAAACAAGCAAATGTTCTCTGGACCCAACCAGGATTGTGTTCTGTTTGATTCCCTCTCCCCTCCAGGGCTTCCAGCAACCTGCAGACACACTCACTGTGGCCTGTCTTTCAAGCGATTCCCCGAGGAATTTGCTGAGCTGAAAACCCAACACTATCACCCCATTTCCTAGTAATATTGCCTTTTCCCTTCTCTGGTCCCCTTTGTGTGTTCACTGGCTCATTTCACAATCCCTGATTGGTACCTGGTATGGACGAAGGGTGTGAAGTTGCCTGGGATGGGGGCAGCCTGTCGTCCACAGGGGACACCACATAGGTTGGCTCTTCCTCATAGGTTGGTGGATAGGACAGACCTAGCAGCCCAGATGGGACAGGAAGGGTCAGGCTGCAGAAGAAACTGGCCCCAGAGCCCAGGACTGGAAAACAGGAGAGCCCCAAAGTAAAAAGCCCAAGACCCCCTAAAGCCTTGCCCCACACTCTGTCCAGTTCAATCATAGAGAAGTTGCCACACCTAGAGTCACAGACGGGCAGCTAGATGTGACCAAGCGCATCGCCCATCACCTCCATAATCTCACTGGAGTTCCACAGTGACCGTATGAGGTACATGTTTCACCCCCACTTTGCAGACAAACAAATGGAGGCAAAGAAATGAAGGGATTTGTCCCAAGTTACCTAGCTGGCAGGTTGCCAAACAAGGGCCCAAGCCCAGGTCTTGGGGTTGCAGTTTTAGCCTCCCACACTGCACGACTTCTTTGTTCCTTGTATCTTGTCCTCCCTGTCCCTCAAAATCTCACACACACACACACACACACACACACATACACCAACTAAAAGAAAATAATAATTAAGTTAAATGAAAACCAGAAATGTGTCTGCTCCACGCCAGGATCTGGCAGCAGGCAGCAGGCAATTCTCCCGAGGACACTTAGTGATCTCCAGGGGAAACCTGACCACTGCCAGCGTCCAGACAGCACCGTGGTTTCAATTAGGAATCTGAGGGCTCTGGTTTCTGAGGTGAGGACACAATGGAGGGGGCCCGGAGGGGAGGCTGACCCCTCTCAGAACCCCCTCTGTTGCCTGCTAATATGTCAATAGCCTCTTAAATGGAACGTTATGTGTCTGGGGGTTTATTGTCAGGCCCAACCCTTCGGGTAGGGTTTAGTTCTTCTCCTTCTTCTTTTTTTTTTAATCTAAAGTTGATTGCCTCTCTCATTATCAAAGCCAACCTCCATCTGTTTCCACTTTCTGAAGGGCTGCAGTGCGGAATGGAGTGGAAATATGTTTTTACTTGAGGTTTTAGGATTCCCCCTCCTCCTCCCTTGTTGAGGGTTGTTCAAGTTCTAATGTTGTCACTGCAATATGATCCGCTCATGGTGGGTGGCCCCGCTGCGCCATTGGAAACTAATTGACAGCTTCATCTGAGACTATCGTCACTTTAAATTAATTAACCAGAGTGCACCCAAAATTAGAGGATGGGGCAGGAGGAGACACAGGAGTTGGGGTGGAGGAGTTTGAAGGGCACCCCAAGCTTCGCTGGATCCCGTCCCTGGGCAAACGGGGCTGTTTTACTTTCTTTCCCATCACTTTTGAAAGTAAAATAATAACCAATGCAGAACCTCATTTTTTGAAAGGTTTCTTAGGGAAGATAAGAATTCCGTGTTGGTTTTCACAAAGCCGAGCCAAGCCGAGCCAAGGTGGCTACTAGGAAGAAAGGTGAGGAGACGTCCGGCTGACAGACGGGGATATGTGGGTCATGGAATGAGTGTTAAAGACAGAATGATAAAGAGCGGGCAGGCGTCAAGCGGCTTGCCCCTGACCTCATGGCTACGAAATGAAATGATGGAACAAAAGCCAGGCACGGTGCGACCTGCCTTCCATCCCAGCAGGCTGAGACAGGAAGATCTCAAGCTTGAGTCCAGGCTGGGCAACTTAGTGATCTAATGAGACGGAAGCTAGTGGTGGCCCAAACTCTCAGGAGTTCTGGGCCCTCGATGCAGCCTAGGTGTGGGTGACAAAACTATCTGCTTCATCTCTGGGTTCAGGCTGACTTGTGGAGCCTGAGACGGGCATTATTTGGACAGCAACGGATCATAATCTCTGCTCTCTGTGCCAACAAGTGTCTAAAAGTAATTCGAGAGTCATTAACTGCTGCATGCATAATGCTTGGCCAGGCCAAAACTCAAGCTTTTCTTGTTGCTCCCCAAATCTTCTCGCTCAAATCTCGGGTTGGGAGGAAGAGACCTCCGGCATAAAGGTTGGTTGCAGAGCCAACTTAGAACATGGACATCTATTGTAGAATTTTATAACACACCCTAACAGCTGACAGGAACACTCATGGCATGGTAGTACCCTTCCAAGACTTTCAGTGAATTCATTCTAGGGGTAACGCTAAGAGGTCTGCGATTATCCTGTTTGACTGCTGAGGAATCTGCAGTCAGCTCAAGGAAGCAGGCCAGGCACGGAGGCACGCGCCTGTAATCCCAGCGCTCAGAAGGCTGAGGCAGGAGGATCGCTGTGAGTTTGAGGCCAGCCTGAACTACAGACATTCCTCACTTAACAACCAAGTTCCATGCATGCAATTAGGTCATTAAATGAGTTGGTCCCTCAAGGAGGAATTGTATATACGTAGGAAGTCCCGGACCTACAAACATTCCAGCTACAAACTCTCACAGGTATAATGTATAAGGTGCACTGTACAAAAAAGGCATTGAAGCTCTATTGATAAGATGTCCAAAAAAAAATGAGTCATAAGTCCAAGCGGTGGGTCATAGGTCTGAACAGTGCCTAAACAGATAGGTCGCTAAAGGAGGAATGTCTGTACATAGCAAAACTCTGTCTCAAAAACCAAGTTTAAAAAGATTAGGAATTCATCATCTTGGTCAAGCAGGATTCACACCCAGGGCACAAAATCGGCCGCTCTCTAGCCTAGCTGAACCTCCTGAGCAAGGGGTGTTCCGCCTGAGCTCGACGTCTCCATAATGGGGTACTCACAACCTCCTGAGGCAGACGCTTGCTCCTTGTACTGAGATGACGTCTTACTGCCCGCTGTTTCCACCCAGCCTTCCGAGTCCGGCTATACCCTCCCAGGACGAAGTGTGAGTTATTTCCTCAAACTTAAATAGTCACCGGGGATCTGTTAAAATGCAAATTTGCTTCTACAGATCTTGGCAGGGCCTGAGGTTCCCTGTTCCTCACAAGCCCCCAGCAGCGTCAAGGTACTGGTCCAAGGAGCAAGCAAGGACCCAGATCGGGAGCAGCCTGCATCCAGCCTGCGTCGAGGGGACACATCCGCCTGCCCGTTCACGGCTAGCCTGCGGTTGCTTCCTTGCAACAGTCAAGGGGTCGTGTCAGAAACCATGAGGCCTGCAAGACTTAAAATAGTTGGCCCTTTACAAGAAATATTTGCCAGCCCTGTTCCACTTGACCACCCCTTTTCCCTTTTGAAAAGCTCTCCCCTGCTGCCTTCCAAACCGCCTCCTCTCCAGCGGGGCACCCCAGCCTCCACACCAACCCCATCACCAGCCCCCGCACCCTGAGATCCCACTCCTGAGCCTCCCCCTCCAACTAACCCGTAAGAGGACCCCAGGAGGGACCCCAGGGGGATTCCAGTTCTTCTCGTGGAGCCCACAGCCCCCCACACACATTTTTCCCCGGCCCAAAAGCTCTCCCTCTTTCTCCTCTCCTTCCTTTCTATTCTCTTCTCCCCGCAGGCTCCCCGGGGGCGTTCTGCTTAGGAATTGATCCCAACTGCTGCAGGAAGTATGTGCTCAGGACCCTCAAGACCTCTGCTCCTGTGATCTCAAGGCCCTGTGCCTCTAGGGACAAGGCAGAGTTCAGTGGGGTCTCCTCCAGGCCAAGGGGGTCCTTAGAACCTGGCTGTCCCCTTAGGCCAGGCGGTGACCCAGGACTAAAGACAGTTCCTGACTGCTACCCCCCAGTGATGCCTGTACAACACTTCTGCTGCTCCTCGGGGTCCAGTGGACCCTCCTGTGAGACAAGAACCAGCAGCCCAAAGTCAAAACCTAAGATTTTAATTTAAATTTACATAGCTGCACATAGCTAGCGGCTGCTGTGTTCATAGTACAGAATCTATCTCAGGCATGAATCAGAGTCCTAAGTGTCCACTCTCGGCGAGCCCTTTCAACTCTTCCAGCCTGATTTGAAGTTTTTCTGTAGAGAAGTCACCTTTGGGGCTATTCTGAGTCACTGATTCCATATGACTCACTGAGAAGAGCAGTTAATTTAAAAGGCCCAGAAAAAGGGCCACCGAAGGTCACTGAGATCCTAGAAGGAAAAGAAAGAGCAAGTTCAGGCCAACTGGAGACCAAAAAACTATTCTGCCAACCTGGGGCAGGATTACTTGAGCTCTGAGGAGCAGAGCCGTGGACTGGATGAAACATCTTTTATTCAGCTGCTTCTCCATAGTCCTTCTGTTTAGCTGCTCTTATGACCCCAGCCTCGGTACACCTGCAGAAGTCCTTGGCCACTTATCCCACACATGCCCCAGCCCTCGTGGCAGTCTACATTTATACCAAAATGCACAGTAGCGGCCTCACGCCAGCAACGACCTTGGTTATATCAGTTACTCACACCAGCCAGCACTGACCCTGGCCATGGAACTTATTTATATTGGGGCACTAGGAGACTCGCCTAATGCTGGATTTCTGCTGACACAGACCCCACTGCCTCCCAGACCCCCTTCCTTCAGAGCCCAGGCTGAAGTACCGCCATCGTTGCTTTCACGTTTCCCTACACAGGGCCTTGGGCTTAATAGTTTCCTAGCTTTCTGGGAAGGAAAGAGAGGTTGCCCAGGGTTCCTAGAGAGGCTCCTGTAAAGTCCATGATTGATGTCACTGGAGGACCACGGCTGAGCAGCTAGGTCCCAGCTCCATCCACATGGGCTCCTCTAACTAAGAGATAGCTCCAAGCATGTCTCTCAGAACTGACCAGCCAAGGCCCTGTGACAGGGGTCCAGCTCCCTCTGCTACCTTGCCCTGTCACCCTTCACCACTGTCACCTCCATGAAATCTCTGCCACATCTCATTCTACTCTGCAGCCTGCTCCTTGCAGGACTTGAAATGACATAGAAAAGGACAGAGAACTCTCTTGTCCCCTAAGATTAGACACTACCCATCACTGGCTGACAACGGCCATCCCTGTCTGTCTGAACCTGTAAAAGGGGCCAGGAGCCGGGGAGCACCCTGTTCTGATGGTGACCCCCAAAGTCCCAGCAGTGTAAATGCTGGGACCTCAGCATCTCTAAGAGGAAGTGAGAGTCCTGCACTCACAGCTCAGGCCTTCCCGGGTACAATCTGTGTCAAACCTGTGACCCTGAAGTGATCATAGACGTGACAGGCACAGAGAGCAGGACCCAGGGGAGATCACAAAGCAGGCGGTCTCCAGGGAAAGGGGAGCTGTGAATCCACCATTGCCTCCCTCCCGGGCTCCAGTGACATCCATGTTAGATGGTTCTGTGTGATACGGGCTGTGCAGTGCCTTGTAGGAGTTACCAGCATCTTAGCACCCAAGACCTAGTTACGGACACCAAAACTATCTCCAGACACCACCAGAGAGCCCCTGAGGGGTAAAACCATCGCAGCTGAGAACTACTGATTGAACACACCTGTAGAAATCCCACTTCAATGGAACAAAGCAAATCTGTGATATCGACTGTCTCTCCCCCCACCAATCCCCTTGCAGTAAATGCTGTTTTCAGGTCTTACTGGGTGTCTGCTAATCTGGAAGTGCTAAGGCGGCTCTCCCCAGCCCAGACCCGGAAGTCCGCAGTCCTTCCATGGACTTCAGGTCCTTCTCTCCGGGCCCAGCTCCATCTGATCAAAACCGACTGGCCAGGTAGCTGGGCTCGGTCCAGCCCAGCCCAGCCCAGCACAGCACAATTACAGAATCTTCAGCATCTCGTTAATTCCCACCAGGGATTTCCGGTGTGGATCAATAGTAGCTCTGCGTCCTCTCACTGCATTTAAAGGGAACTTACCCAGGGAAGGATCACATTTACTGCCCACCACAGATTCTCCTTGATGTATTCACCCATTCAATAAATAGCTTTGGCGTTCCCACTGGACTGCAGAGACCAGGCTAGGAGGCAGGGTGGAACTGGACTCTGAGAGCTGTGGCCATGCTCTTGCCAGTGGGTAACTCCAAGGCCACGGGGGCTGGGGCTGCCCACCGTGTGTGAGTCACGTGAACTCGGGCACGGTTCTGTTCTCCCAAAGGTTCAATTCGAGTCTTCCTGTATAAGATGGAGATAATGGCAGTGCCCACCTCCAAGAGAGGTGAGCGGCAGACAGAAAGACAGTAGCGTCATGCCTGGAGTGTGATATGGTAAGAACAAGCTCACTGCGCTGACGCACTGGTCTTTGTTATTATTCAAGACATCACCGTCTGGTGGGAGAGGCAGACACTTCCTATGCAGTACCATAAAATGTGTAAGTGGCCTGATAAACAGTTGCACATTTGGGAGGAAGGGACTGTGGCTCAGGGATTGCTCTGCTGGGGAGAATGCCACCTGAATTCAGACCCGAAGCTTAAGCAGGAGGTGGTCGGGACAGTACGGAGGGCGGGGAAGGTATGTACTACGGCACCAGAGCACCAGAGCCTGGGAGAGAGCTGAGGGCACCCCGTGTGACTGTAGCAGAGATGCTGGACTGACAGGCTGGGCCCATCCCAATCTGTCCCCCAAGCCACTTCAAGGGGTTTGGACTTGACGGAGTGGCAAGCCAGTGAGAGCCTTAAGAATGTGTGATCCAATTTGATTTAGAAGTTCACTGGCTAGAGAGGAGAGAGAGGATTGGAGGGGCAAAGGTGGCCACTGCTGCAATCTCCCAGAGAGAGGTGACAGTGGCCTGGCCTGAGGGGTGACAGAGGAGGAGGAAGCATGATTAGCATAGTCCTGGACCCATGGATGACCAGCAATATCTGGAGGACAGGTGAGTGGGATGGGACAGCCAAGTCTGTGGAGGGTCACCTAGAGCTCAGAGGGCTTCCTGCAAATTTCTGTACAGTCCAGTCTGGGCCCTTAAAGATGAACCACATTTTAGGACATTTCATGAAACTGAGTGGAAACAAACTTTTAAAAAACACCCTCCCCTACACAGTATGCCCATGGGCAACCTCGACCTGTGCCAGGTGGATGAATGTCAGGGCAGAAACCCCCGAGGGGCTCCAGGGATGCCATCTGTACCCAGGGTGGAGCAATTAGGTGCAGAATCTGGACAGGCAAGAGCGGAAGGGGGCCAGAGCGGAAGGGGGCCAGATCAAAGTCCCACCACCAGCACTGATGACAAATGAGTTCAGGCAGGTAGAGCACAGGTTTTGCAAGGTGTGCTGCCCTTGTCTGGAGGTTTCAGGATGGAATCAAACTGCAGAAGGCCAGCTCTGAGCTTAAAGCAGGTATTGGGGGGCAACTACAAGAAAGGCCGAAATCTTTTACGTTTGAATTTTAATTGCATCGTTAAGTCTTGTAAAAATAAAAGCATTAAAGAAGGCTGATCTTCCTCAGCACCAACCTCAGCTCTAGTCCTTTCTCACCTCTGCCTAGAGGCGCCCACTCACCGGGCTCCTGAGTGTGCTCCAAATCCCTTTGTCTACTAATTTGATGGGCACATATATGTGCCCACAGGAAGCGCATAATGGCATTGTTTTTCAGGGAGTTTTCTTTGCTTGCTTATTGTTGCTGCAGGGAATAAATGGGTCCTCCACCTGAAATTTGCTTTTTTCATTTCACACAATGTCCAGAGATGAAATCCATCTTTGCTAATGGCAGCATGCTGGGATACACTATAATACCATGGCCACTTTGGCCATTTCCACATCAGAGACTCTTGGAATATCAGATACAGAAGTATCCAGAAATCTCAGGCTAAGCTCTGGAAGCTGGGAGGGGCCTGGAAGCTAGAGGAGACTCACGCAAATCTCCAGCCTCCATAGTAAGGGGCCACATTTTGGGGAACAGGGAACCCAGATCATTGAAAAGGGCTGCTCTGGAGGAGTACTTCTGGTCTAGTCCATTTCTGGCTTGACCAATACCATGCATGGGAGAGGTGAGAGGGAAGTCCTCACCTTGGGGTGCAATGACATGCTGGGGCTAAACTTCATTTCTAAGCTCCAGCAGAGACCTCAAGGAACATGGAGGTGCATGGGAGGGGTACCAGCCCGTGCAAAGTCTTCAGGGGCTATCCTGGCCTCCTCGCCCACCAGCACACACTCCTCTCGCCTTCTGTATGGTGTAGCTTCTGTGCTGGGCCCTCTTCTGGGGTGTGCATGGCTCAGCTCTGGCTGGCCCTCCCGGCATGCAGCAGGTCATAGCGTAAGAGCTGTGCAGGTGAGGGACACTGGGGTAGGGACCCCAGACTGGCCTTATAGGAAGGCAGGGTGGGTAATCACCACCCTCACCTCTGAGGACACCACACTGAAGTTCCACAGCATGTTCAAACTCTAGGCCTCAACTTTACCATCCACAAAATGGGCATAATAACAGTCCCTGCATTACAGACTATTGGAAATACTGATGTAGATGTGCAGGAGGCACCAATAAAAAGGAGGTGCTAATAATCACAGTAGAAATAATTATCCACAGTAAGGATTATCAGTATTGGCATCTGCACTGTGCCCCTCTTGTTTCAGGGAGGCCCCAGCTTCCTGCAGACTGAAGCTCAGCTGCCCTGACCAAGGTCCCAGGTTCACTGACAGCTTGTCTGTTGGGGCTGCAGGCACCCCAACCTCTCCTCAGACTTTATTTCTGTCTTTCCAAAGTCACCCAAACCTGGTGATGTTACCCCAGTGGCAGACTAAGCTCAGCCTAACTCATTCTCTATCGTGGACCCCAGGAGAGGGAACAGGAGGAAGTGCATGGGTGACAGGTCCCAGCCCTAGCCTTTTCATAACCAAGGAGGTGACCATCTGTAGGCAGAAGCCTGCAGGTGGGCGTCCCAGGGAAGCCACAGGACAGAGGACAAAACCCTAAGGCCCCACATTAGCTGGTTTTCGGTCTGTGGTCCTGAGCCTGCTCTCTGCACCCCACCTTGGATTCCTCCTCCCTGCGTCCTCACACCTGCACTTGGGGTACAGTCTTGTTTCTCCAATAAAGCTCGGCTTCAGAGCCCTCTCACCTCCTCACAAGCAGCTAGAGGATTCCTGAAACCCTCCAGGTGGTTCCAACATTCTGCCGGCAGGCCAGATGTGGCCAGGCATGGCCATCAGATGTCTTTAGGAATCTCAGGTCGGTGCGGAGGCCACGCCCCAGTCCCGCCCCTTCACCTGGCAGCTGGGGAAACTGAGCCCCAACCTTGCAAGGGCCCACAGGCCTCTGGCTGTCATCCTCCAAGCAAAATAAAATTGCTCCGCATTCCTGCGCTGTCACTCAGCCTGCGGGAATCTGCTAAGTGGCGGCCTTGCCCTTGATGGGAATCATCTGAGAGGACACGAGGAAACCCTCCCCCACCCCCTGGAAAGCTGGCTAGGCCATCTGCCGCCAGCCACCTAACAACTGCAAGGACAGTGAGGCGGCCCCGGGCGACCCCTCCTAGCCTGGCTCTCCACCCGGGGTGATCTCTGAGGTCTATAACTGCGACTGCCAACTACACCGAGGGGCCCGCCCTGCCGGCGCAGCGCAGCCTTTGCTCGGTTGCACAGCGCCCCCTGCCGGCCAACCCAGGAGCCTGCCCAGCCCAGCCGGGTCCATGCACCCCAGGCGCCAGAGTCTGGACGGGGACCCTTCCTCTCCCTGGGTCCAAGCAACGCAGCCAGCTGCGCCAAGGGGTCTCGACCCGACCACCAACTTGGAACTTGGGGGCTAGGAAATGCTGGTCACCTCTGTGCACACCACTGCGATCATAAATACAGGGAGAACGCCATCCGCTGCTGAGGACCATAAGCCCTTGAGGTACCATCTTGGTGCGGGCCTCTCTTCCTTCCCCCAGTGCACAACAGGCCCCACACCAGCACCGACTTGGGCTCTGATCAGCTCAGCCAGCCCTGAGCTTGTGTGACCTGGGAAATTCACCCCCCCCCTCAGGACTATTTTCGCCCCTGCAAGAGGTGAAGGATCTGTTTGGATCTGACACTTCCACAATGGGTCTCTCCAGAATCTGGGAAGTGCACCCCATGGCTTGTCTCCATTGGTCCCCAGTATGGAAATGTGTACATGCACACACACACTCACAACCTCACTCCTGTCCCTCCTCTAGCCAGCCTCAGTCAAAAGCACCACACTACACCACTCCTCACATCATCACCCAGGCGGCAGAGCCGGGGAGGCCAGGACAGACTTCTCACATCCAGAGAGAGCACCGCCTTTCCTTTGTATCTGCTGACTCCTTGCCTCAGAGCCATTTGGATGAAGGGCATAGTCCATACCCTAGCAGGATGTGACGCATCCCACTTTATATCCTGTCCCACTCCACCTTAGATCTGAGAGTCCTTCAGCAAGCAAGGCCTACGATTTCCCATACTGCACCTTACTTACAGGGCTCCCTGTGCTGAGGCCGCCTCTCCCCACCCAGCAGACTCGCTGTCATCCACCAACTTCCGCTCCTATGCTGCCTCCCCAGCCCTGTCCAGACTGTCTTGCTCTGTGCTTTATAGCCCCCTGGGCTTACTTTCATTACTTCCCCTTGCCACATTATATTAAACTGTAATTCCATGTTCTTGTTGTTCCAATTAGTTGTCTGTCTTCCCCTCTAAATTGTGAACTCCTCAAGGGCTGTCTTACTCATCTCCAAATAACCCAGATGGCTCCTGGGATCTCCCAGCCCACTTAGCTCTAGTTAAGATGAGCTTTGTGGCGGACATGGCTAATTGCTTATCCAATAACCATTTTCTCAGTCTTCCTTAATGACAGAACCCCAATTTTGTGCAGGGAGGCACTGTGCCTAGATAAAATAGTCTCTATCCTAGACTCCCTTGCAGCTAAGTGTGACCGTGTGACCTCCACCTGGCAGAAGTCACTGGATGGAGTTCTGAGGAAAGCTTTTTGAAAGAGGACAGATTCATTCATCTGGTCTTTTGTTCCCTCCCCTTTCCCCAACTCTGGAACACAGGCAAGATGTCTGGAGGAGCAGCAGCTGTGAAGCAACCAAGAGGACTGAAGCCACATACTAAGGTAAAGCAGAAAGAACCTGGGTCCCTGGTAACAACTTTGGGATACTGTAATAGCCCCTTGATTATTTAAACCACTCTTTGAAGGTTTTCTTTTTTTCTTTTTTAGTACCACTTGTGGCCAAATACAATCATAACTGATACAAGCACTCTTTCCTCATCAGAAGTTCAAAGCCCTCCCCGGCAATATGTCAGCCAGTTCCTACTTCCAAGTTCTCAATGAGTTCACGTCCCTGTGGTCAACACTCATATTAAAATCTGGAGAAAGCGTCAGCCTTGTTTTCTTTTTTCTTTTTCTTTTATTTTTTAGGATCTTGCTATGTAGCTCAGGGTAAAACAACACTTCATGATTCTGTAATGACAAATACCTGTCATGCATTTGTCAAAGAGTGTAGAACATACAACTAGAGCGAGCTCTAATGTGAACTGTGGCCTTGGGTGGCAATGACACATCATTGTAGGTTCATGAATTGTAACAGAGGTGGGAGACAAAGGTGGCAGTACTGCAGAGAGGATGAGAGTCCTGTATCCAAACCTGAACTTTCATTGGCAAGCAGTGGGATCCTGAAGCCTGAAATGGGAACATGTGGATAAACGGGCCTGAGACTCTCGGGCTCCAGATACCCTGAATCATTAAGCCTGGAAGAAGTTCACTCTTGTCAGAAAAGAGCAGTCTCCTTGATACCTGGAAACCATAGCGAACCACGTAGGTGGGTGTGTCAAGATCTTCTCTCATCCTCACTTGTTGCCTTAGGCTAATAGCTGGGGACAGGGTTGGGCACAGTCCAAGGGCAGCAGCGCAGGCCTCTCCTGGAAGGAAGCAGCTCTTACACATCAAAGCAATGTCGTCCCCCAGCTGGCGAACAACAAGAAACATGGCACAGAGGTGGAGTGGAGGTTGAGTTTAGGCTAAGTACAGATGGTCAAAGATAATACTAAGTGTCTCTTATATTTGTTGACCTCCTGGGCCTCTGTATCATGCCATCACCCAGGGTCATCTCTTGGCAAAAGATCTTTGGAACCAGACCTAAGCTGCTCCTGAGGGTCTCTTCCCAGCTGGGAGATAGAGGGCAATAAAGACGGCCCTGGAGAGGGGACCCTCCACGTCCTTTCATAGGTCAGAGATCGCTGCTGTACTCTACAGGACGGGGCTGAAAGGAGCGGATGCTGCCATGGGCCTGGGACCCCCAGAATTCCGAATGGGTCTGGTGGGATTCCAGAAAAACTGATGCGAAAGAGAGCATTTAATCAGCAGCAGTGACATAGAAGTAATTAGAGTAATGGGCAGCAAGGCTGGAGTGGCAATCAGGCTGGGGTCGTGGTGATTGCTACTTGGCCGTGCTCTTTGAGGGGCCCAGGAGACAGATGGCCAGAGTGTTGTTCGACTGTTGTAATCCCCTCTCAAAACACCCTACCGAGAGCTCGCAAGAAGCAGCTGCCATCGCTGCCACAATGGTTCTGTGTCCGTTTCCAGGTCTACACCAGTTCAGACCTGGGACCCGACATCCAAGACACCAGATCCCCTCAAGGAAAGACCCTGTTATACTGCCTCAAGGACAGGTGATAAACCATTTCCTGATCCTTTCCCAGAAGTTCCTACAGCCAGTTACTATGGTAGTTTCTATGGTAACTGTGTACTGGGAAAGGAGAACACCCAGACTTTTCCAGAGGTTCTGGACATGGGATCTGAGCTGACACAGATACCAGGAGAACTGAACTCTGTGTCCTCTGGTCAGAGTGGGGGCTTGTGGCTGGCAGAACCACCAGGTGGTGGTAGGAGAAAATGCGCTTGTTGCTCCCATGGACTTCCCTGCAAAATGGTGGTGTAGGGGCACCGGCCTCACAGAATTGTGGAATCTAAATGAGATATTCATGCAAAAAAACCATATGGTCATCTTCACCGTGATAAATGTACACTTGCTTTGTGGCTCAGGGACGAGAAAGCCAGCCTCTCCACCAGCTACTGAAAAGCCAGAAAAGTAAGAAAGACTGAGGAAAGAATCATCTCGATTGATCAGACCTGGGCGCCACCCTTATACCTGAGTTCCCAAGGGGAAGTAGATGTGCCTCCTTCCAATCCTTCCCCAACAGCTCCTGCTCCCAGCGGGCTCTATCCTCCACGCTCCCTCTGTTCCCGCGTCAGTGCAGAATGGAGCTCCCCTGGCTTGGGATCAGGGGTGAGGGGCCCCGATCCTGGCTCTTCCACAACCAGCTGTGTGACCTCTGGGAACCCGCTCACTCCCCCCAGGTTCCCAGGTTAGAATCAACAGGGACCCCAGATACTCATCAGGGCCTCTTTCCTGCCCAGACTTACAAAGGCTAGATCCCAGCCATGGCATCCTCTGGACCTCTGTATTTTTCAGTAGAAGACGGTGGCCAGTAAGTACAGTTGAAAGGAACTAAACCTAGTTATGATAGTTCTTCCTCAAGACCTTCAGTGTGACCAATGCATGCCTGACCAAGTGGCCAAGTCCTTTCTGCTGCTGGATACCCTAGGGTTCTCGGGGGCACATCACAGAGCCAAGGGCCCTGTGTGACTTTTGCCTTGGGAGAGTCCCTGTTGAGTGTCCCCCTACCCCACTGCCCTGCCAGGAGCCCATCTCCAGTCTCTCTCTCCATCTCTGTCTCTGTCCCTCTCTGTCCCTCTCTCCCTCCCTTCCTTCCTTCCTTCCTTCATTGGGTGTTGAGACTTGAACCCAGGGCCCTGCATAAGTTGTGTCCCATTCCCACACCTCTTCCCCAGACATCGGCACCCCACTCCCCTCCTGTTCTCTGCTTTCCATCACCTTTCAATCCTTCGGTGGCCCTCAAAGTGCCATCTGTGCCCCCACTGAGATGCTGTTGGCCGGTTGGGCAGGAGAGAAGCCAGGAGGAACATGGGAAACCTGCACAGCCAAGGGTGAGCGAGCTCTTAATCTACACCTTGGAGTCTCAATCACAGACAGGTCCCAGCCCCGTCAGAGCGCGAGCAGAGCTCTGGCAGATGTCTGCGGCCCGGGGGCTTCACAGCAGCCGCTTTGTCCTCTCAGACTTTGGCAGAGCCTGCACCATTTCTTCATATTAATAATGAAAAAAGGAAAAGCCCTCCCTGAAAGTGCAGTGAAATGAATCTGCAATTAATTTTAAATAAGCTTAAAATCCCATCGCAATGCCCTCCCTTAGTATTTTTATGGGAAATGGTTTTCACTAGATATGCGTACCGTAAAGATCCCGAAACACACGATAGACCCAATCCTCTTAGGCATGCTAAAGGGTAATTTGGTTTTTCTCAAATCTACATTTTTTTAAAAAAAAAATTAAGGGATAGACATAAGCCAGCTTTTAAGGAAATCTTTAACTCTTAACCTATAAACCATCCCAAAAAGCAGTCTCCCTACTCGGGAAATTTAGCACATGGTTTTCAAAGCTTAACCTTGTTGCTTTTTCATTTCCTCACCATTCTTTCACTTAAGTCAAGTCACTGAAAATTCCTAGCACAAGGAGCCTAGGCAGGTCTTTCCCACTCCGGCCAGTGGTCCTCGCACCCTGGGTCTGTCCTGTGGCTGCTCGCTGGGCAGCCTGGCGCCCCATCCAGGGTCAGGAGACACAGCCACTCCAAAGCCCAGGGAGCTTTCTCTTCCCAGCCCTCTGGGACAGTTTCCAGCTCTGCTTCCCGGCCCCCTTCCCCCTCCCCCTTCTGATCCCCGGCCAAAGCTTGGCTCCAGTAATAACAAAAAGGCCCAGAAGATGAAAAGCTCGAATCCTTTCCCTTCCAGCCGAAACCAGGTGTGGTGCTGGCGGGGAGAGGTTCCAGGCGTGGCCGAGCCAGATGAAGGCATGCTAAAGCCATAACCCGAAAACGAGTCCCACGTGGGGCCAGATGTCCAGACCTTTCACTGATGTTACTATAAATGAGTTTCCTGGGGCAAAATCATTTCTTCCTTCAAAGAAAATCATAGCCAAAGGCCAAAGACAAGGAAGGAGGGGGAGGGGGAGGAGGAGGTGGGCGGTCAGGGACAAGTACCAGGGAGGAGCCTCGTGGCAGATCTTCCAGGGCTCCCCCAGAGCTGGGCTGAGTCTGTGCAGAACTCACTGGCCTGTCACCCAGCCCAGGATGCTTCGCCCGGCCTTTGGGATGAGGCCGCCTTCCTTGGTGGGGAGACAGCCATCATGGCGGCTTGCTAGCCTCTTAGAA
>PVJX010024675.1:0-27807 GCA_004027295.1 Dolichotis patagonum
GAGCCTGTGGAATCTCAGGCAGGCCAGGCCACCGTGCTTTGTCCCAGGCAGGTCTCCAGGAGGTTCCCTGTGAGTGAAGGGCCTACAGGTCCCAAAGAGTCAGGCCAGAATGTTGGTTTCTGAAAAGTTCCTGGTCCCAAACAGACCTGGCCAAGATGCCAGTCTCCACAATATTCCCAATCCAAACAGCCCGGGCCACTCTGTGGGTCTGAGAGGTTCAGGTCCCAAAGAGACAGGCAGAGATGCTGCTTTCTGGGAGACTTCCTGGGGGTGAAGGGCGGGGCTACGGGCCCAAACAGACCTGGCCCAGGTGCTGGTCTCCAGGCAGTTCCCTGTGGATGAAGGGCGGGCCTACCAGTCCCAAACAGTCGCGCCGAGATGCAGGTCTGCACAGACTTTTGATCCAAACAGCCCAGGCCACTCTGCGGGTCCGAGAGTTCGGGTCCCAAAGAGACAGGCTGAGATGCTGCTTTCTGGGAGCAGATATGAATTTCTTTAGTTGTTCTTTGTCATGGAAGTATCTTGTTTCTCCATTAAATTTGAAAGACAGTTTTGCTGGGTACGTCAGTCTGGGTTGAAAGTTGTTTCCTTTTAGGGCTTGAAATACTTCACTCCAAGCTTGTATTAACCTGAAGATTTGTGCTGAGAAGTCTGCTGTGATTCTAATAGGCTTTCTTTGGTAGGTAAGGTATGTCTTTTCTCTAATGGCTTTCAGCATTCTGCTTTTATGCCGTATGTCTGAGATCTTAACTATTATATGTCTGGGTGTAGGTTTATGTTGGTTATGACTGTGTGGCATTCTATATGCCTCACTTATTTGTATATTCGATTTTTCCCCCATGTTTGGGAAATTTTCTGCCATTAGTTCTGTGAATAGCTTAGCTATATCCTTTGCATTGTCTCCTGCCTCCTCATTAATGCCTATTACTCTAACATTGTTTCTCCTGGCATCATCTTGTAGCTGTTGGATTGGCATTTCATGCTGCTTTGTGGTTTTTATAAGTTCTATCCTTTTAAGATCGCTATCTGCAATCCTGTCCTCAAGGTCTGAGATTCTATCCTCAGCATCATTTAAATGGCTTTGCAGGCTTTCAGTACAACTTTTTGCGTCTTGCATATCTCTTTCAATTTGTTTCATAGATTCTGCTTATTTTCTGCATTGTTTATTCAAAGTTTCAATCAATTTCCCATGCTCCTGTAGTTTCTTATCTATTTCTTCTCTACGTATTTTGAGCAACTCATTTACTAAGATTGTTACTTTTGTCTTTACATAAGACATTATATCTAATTTGAGTTCCTCTATAGCTTCATGGATTTGTTTCTTTACTTCATTTGCTATCTTTTCAGAGATTTCTGGTGTATGAATTTTAGGGTCCTCTATTTCATTATCGGCTGCACTTGCCCCTGATAGACTAGATGTTCAGATTGCATTTTGCCTTTTCATTTAGCCATTTTTACCTTTTGGGTAAATTTCTGGTCTTTCTATTCCAACAGTCACAACTTTCTGTAGTGTGTGTTTTAGGGTTCTACTGTGTTGTTGATGTTTGTCATATTGCTGGGAACCACCATGAAGAGGAGATCTAGTCTCCTGAATTCCTCCTACTGTGTTTGTTGGGTGAGTCCTATATTCTTTCTGGGCTAACTAGCCCAGATGTATTAATGTAAGGCAACTCTTAATTCCTGTTGTTGTTATATCTTCAGGTTGTGGCAGGTCACCAGGTCTCCCTGGCTATAGTGTTTGTGTCAGCTGAGGCCCTACTGTGTCACTGGGGGGTCTCATACGTTGTTTTAGTTTCCTCTAAATTGGGGTGTGGCAATATTGGCACACTCCTCAACCTGTCTGATGTTCTCTGTGTGGGGGTAGAGGGTTACCCACTCTCTTGCCAGGTTAGCCGAGGTCTTACACTTGGAGGGAGCTTCCCTTCTGCCGCTATTTACCCACTGCAGACCTCTATTTTATGGGGCAAACTCACCACACTGACTGAAGCCTGATGAGTTCTTCTGTTTGGGTGAGGGGTGCCTGAACTTTTCATCCAGCCAGCATGGTAGTCCACTGCAGTCCAATGTTCCAGGTGGAAGGGCGGGTCCAGCAGAAGTGGTCACAGGCAGCTCAGGCCTGTGACAGACTTCCTAGATGTTCCTGGAGGAGGGGTGGCCCCAGAATCGGCAGACCCAGGCACCTCAGGCCCTCTGCCACTGGTCCCTGCACTGTTCCCTGAGGGAGAAGGGTGGGCCTAGCTCTCCTGAGGAGCCCCAGCTCTCAGCTGCCAGTCTGGGATGTTCCCTGTCGGCCAAGGGCAGCTTGTAAACCTGGCCACGCCCAGCCAACTCCAAGCAGAGAGTGGGGCCCGGAATCCAGCCCTGGGCCCTGACTCTGGTCGAATCCCAACACACTGATTATAATATCTTTCAGCACTGAGCTTTTACTACATGCCAAATACTGTGCTAATTTACATGAGTTTACACTAATACATGGTAAAACTATTTTACAGATGAGTCTATGAAGATCAGAGTATTTAGTGAGTTATATAAGATCATACTACTAACAAGTTACAGAGCTAGAATTTTGACAGAGGTCATTTAAAATCTAAGACTCATGTGTTTCAACACTGCCTTACCCAAAAGTAATGGCTCATCCACTAGAGTGTATATGTGTAGGGAAGAGTTGCTGCCTTGAACAGTGCTATCATTGTTCTGTCAATAGTGACCAATCGCAATTCTCTTTCCTATGCTTCTGTTGAAGATAAGTACCTCATTTTAACAGAAATATCATCTCTTGACTATAACAACAATCCCAACTGAGGTACAGTAAAGTCTGTGTCTGAAAGTATTCTATCTTGTGGAATTAGGTGTCTGAATTCTGGTAGTGAAGTTAGGACTATTTTTGCAGTTTAACTTCCAGAAGATCGTTCTTTGTTTCCAAGTTTTCTAGTTATGCCTCCTCCTGTGTTCTCAAGCTTGAGGATGCTTCAGAAAATCTCAGTGCTAACCGCACAGTAGAAGGACATTGGAATTTTTTTTTAAAAAAAACACCATTATCAGGCCTAGTGATGGATCAGTCAGACCTTGTGTTAAATACCTCACCAGATGATTTAAATATAAAAACCAGCTTATGCTCCTAAAATACAGCATATTATGACCTTCAATATCTAGACATAATGCTGATGTTGTCTCTCTGGACACTTTAGTCCACTTACTTGATGGTAATATGAAGTCAAATTGGCTTTAATTGTGAAGTCAAATTTCCTCCTTACATTTTTAAACATATTAATAAAACTGTCAATATAGATTGTTTTGATATCTTTGTTCAGACAATTATTGAAAACTATTAGGTCTTTGAACACACAGGACAATCTGGCTTATTTTCACAGAGCACCAATTTTAATCAAATATTTAGGAGAACATTATTTTTATTAAGTAAATTCAGATATACTATGGATTTCTGTTCAAAATTTTATGAATCTTAAAGATTAATTACTAGGATGAGCCAAATTTCTTACTTGTCACTTCTTCGGTTACACTGCTGATTTGCTCATTGTGATTAAGGAGAAATTCTGTGAAAAATAAAAGCAGAGGAAGATTCAGAAGGCAACGAAAAATAACATTATTTTGTGTAGACAGTTTAGCAATGAGGTGCAGACAAGAACCTTGGGTTTTCATTAAAAAAAGGAAAATAGGAAATGAATTAATGAAAAATTGGGGGTAAGTATTCATTTAGCTGGTAAGTCATTATGCATAGCAAGACTGCCCTAGCGTCCTGAGGTGTAAAGATGCATTGAACTGAAGATGTCTGCAGAACTATGGGAGGGGAACTTATACAGATATAATTATTGTGCAGTGTGGCCAATGCTGAGAGAGAAGGATACACAAAGTACACATGGAGTCTAGCACCAATTATAGTAAACTTAACATTTAAGTGGGGATTAAAATTGGCAGAGATAATATATACTGGGATAGTTCTTTAGGAATTGTAAGCATTTTCACATTCTTTGTTCAATGGTCCCCATGCACTTTGACTTAGAAATAATTATCTCTAATAAGTGAAGAAAAATAAAGAGAACTTCTCAATATCATTTTAACTAGGTCCATGCCCTTGTCTTCTGTTTTTAAATCCCTTACATTTTCCATGATGCAATCTTCCATTTATGCATTTAAACATGATGTAACTGGTGATAATTATAAATGGAGAGAATCTTAATGCTATTTTACATTTTTCCTTAAAAAAGACTAAATGTTTATAAACTGTTTTGGTTAGGAACAAAATCTTCAAGTTTTTGGAAGTACTTTCCATAATACCCTACAGTTCTTATGTCAAAGTGAAAAAATTGTGGCTTGGCTAATAGATTTGGTCAGTGTGGCCAGTGTGGTCTGTGTGATGAATAACATTGTTGCTAATCAATGCCTAAAATGTCTGAGGAATAGAATTCATCTTTCTTTTGAAATATTTAAAGAATACTATTCCTGGTTAAAGGTTAAAATCTGTATCATTGGTTTTCCTTAAAAATATGCTTTTCAATTTGTGCTCTCTGTGTTATTATAACAACCAAAAACATAATTAAAAGCCCTAGGCAAGCTTTTTCCTTTAGATAAGAGCTGTGCTACCAGAACTTATGACATCATATTTGGCTCCATTGTTTGGAAATGACAAACTATAAAAGATGACAAGTTCTAGTAGCCATGTCATAACAGGGGATGAAATTTAAAACAAGACTGACAAAATAAAGTTTGAGGAAACTGACTATTTTTTAAATTGTACATTTATCACGACAGTTTTGGGGTTAATCTCTGGAACCGGCACAAGGATGAATGAGGTAATATTTGCACATGTTGTGGATAAGATAACTGAAAGTGTGGGGGGGGGCATTTCCAGGCTAACATACAACTGAGATTATGTGCTTGATGGCTGGAAACTGTTGCCTGGTTGGGATAATACAAGTTCAAAAAAAAGTGCTGCTGGTGGAGTGGTGAGAATTCTTGTGGGATCTAAAGCTTTCTGAACAGGGGCATGGAAAAAGGAGGCAGAGAAAGGAGCAGTAGAGTCTTCCAGGAGAATAGGGAAGCTAGAAATGGGAGGTAAACTACCAAACTCCCATGTAGAATGAAATCATAATAGTTGGTAATTAAACCTTCACTGAGAAGTGAAATCTGATGATGAAAAATTATCTTAATGCTGTTCATGTGTACATTAGTGATTGTAGCCCTGATTTCCATTCCTTGCTACCCAGATGTTATTATCATTAGAGTCATGCTCAGAGGATTCCTTTGGACCTACTTTGTTTTATTCTGTGGCTTTGAGGAAGAGGAAAGAAAGTGGGTTGTGCTGGATGTGTTGACTGAAATGCACCATTAATTTCATGTCTCCATTGTAAAAAGCACTTTTAAAGTGTGCCAAGGCATTTTAAGTGTTTCAACAACATGCTTTTCTGACAATAGAGAATCAAGGGTACATTTTCATGGTATCAATAAAAATATCATAGTAATTTACAGGGTTGAACTGAACCCTAAACTGAATCACAATGAAGCTCATTCAGAGCTAATAGCAATTTTAATCTTGTGCCTGGGCCACTGAGATTGGAATAAACATGAACTCTGATTGTTTCTATGATCTCAGTTGCCAGGGGTTTTGAGTTTTATGGAGGATCTCCATTTTTGGAACTCTCTACCCCATATACAACAGATCCCAGATTTATAAGCTTTGAGATTCTAAAAGGAAAGAAAAAGGCACATTTATTTATTTCTTAACTGGTGTAGGATTCTAGCTGGTATTAGAAGCTATTGCTGGCTGAGAAGAAACATTGTTTGTGTCTCAGTCTTGTAATTTGGTCTTCAGACTTGGCAAATGGCTCATTTTGAATTAACTAAACAAATAAACAAAGTATTTTCAGGATCTGCTGATATTGAATATCCCATTCTTCTCAAACTTTGACAGATGCAAACAGCAAGAGCCAATTATTCTAGTTTCTGTTCAGTTTCTGTTCAGAATCTCTTTAGAGAATTATATTGCTAAGAACCCCATACCTGATTCTTTGTATTAATGCCTCTGTGGACATATGATTCCATAGTTGTTTCCTGATGAGTTAGTTGCATATGGCAACAATGCAGGGACTTTTTAAATTAACCCCCTCAGTGTCATGCCCGGTGGGACATTTTCACATTAATGTCGTGTTAATTTTCTACTATTCAAGGAATGGCAGTAGGTACTCCAGGGTGCAAGATGTTTGAGACCAATTTTCTGATCTAAAATTATCTGTGATATTATGGAGACACTGACGAGTACATATGTCATATTTCAAGTCCTTGCTCTAAGAGAAATAGTGAAGGAGGCAGTAGGGCTGGGTGGAAAGCGATGAACAGGGGTTTGCAGTCCAGGTGTATATCAGAGTAAATTATGGCTCTGCCATCTTTTGACATAAAGCACACCCTTTTCCTTTTGGTTTCCATGTCTGAATATTGGGGTAATTGGCAGTTGCTTTGTAATCAGTTCGTGAACACTTGATAGAATTCTATGTAAAAAGTGCCCAGCACTGTATCTAATATAGAAAAGGTGTCCAATAAACATTGGCTCTTTCTTCCAAAGAAGCAATAAAGGATCTATGGCTGAGGAACACTCTGGAAGTAAGTGGTTTTGAGGGACATATTGCAGGATGCATAGAGGTACATACTAGTGATTTAGGGGCCCTGTAGAGGAAGACAACGTAGTAAATTATAAACAAAGAAGCACGTCTGGGGAGTAACACGAGGATCAATTTGACCTAACCAAGAGAATACAAGTAAGAGAGTTTTAAATAGGGCTGGGCTACAGGTCCAGGATTTGTAGGGCCTCTAAAGGCAATGTGAAGAATTTTTAAATTCCATGAACAAAAAGTATCGGTGGCACAACGTATTGTGCCAGAGGAACGCTGACTGGCAGCAGTGATCCTACTTTCACTAATGGCAGCAGGAAGACACAGAGGCTGGGAAGCTGGTTTGGAGAAGTTTAGAGCAGCTCACAAGAGAAGTAATGAAAGTTCACACCAGAGTGGCTGGAGTCTGGGAATATAGTCAGCCTCTGAAAAGACTGTGTTCAGTGCAAGAAAAAATATTGAGTATGTATGGATAAGAAGAGGAGTGGTGAAAGAAAAAAAGAAAAGAGAATAAAAGATAAATGAAAATGAGAAAGGAAATGAAAAGAGAGATGAGAAGTAAGTTTTAGAACAGCTTGAATTCATTCATAAGGAGGGAGGTGAAATTCTGGCAGTTAAAAAATTAGATTAACACTTTCCTTCTTTTTTTCTTTACCCTGAAGCCTTCATCCTATGCACTATTCTTAATAAATAACACTTGATGAAGATGGCGATGATGTGTCCTCTTCATGTTAATCCAGGCAGTTTGCAGTTTATGAATGGACTGGGTTCCAAAACTCTGTTGTAAGTCAGTTGTTTGGCTATTGGAATGTATTTTTCCTTTGAGACAATATAACACTCAGTGGTTAAATTCTCAAACTATTTCACAAAAGGCTATTTAATCCACAATGTGTTGGAATTATAGTGCTAATGTACTGCAGAATAGTAATTCCTTTTAGACATATTATATACTTCTTGATGGTTTGCAAAGTGCTTTTGCATACTATTTGAGCTATAGTCGATCTCTGCATAATATTTTTTTCCATGGAAAAAATATGTTCCAAGTTTTAAATGCAGAGGCCAATTACACCTCCTCCACCCACTCTAGCCTCAGTGAAAGGACTTGGCTTCCACAGAGAAGAGTTTCCTACATTGCCCTTTCCATAAGCTATCACTCCAAGGAAAATTCTAAAATGGGAACAAAGACATAGGATAAGTATAGGTCACAGCAGAAGGGCTCCATGGTGAGCTGAGTCATCACTGGTGAGTTTGAATTGAAGAGTGAGTTTGAATTTAGATTCTGCCACCTATCAGCTGATAAACTTGTGCTCTGTCTTCCCTCATATAAAGGGAGGGTAATGATACCTGCCCTGTGGGGGTTTGTGGTGTTAGTGATGAGATGATATATGAAAGAGCAAGTAGCACAGTACACACATAATGAGTGCTAAAAATGCTCACTGGTGGGTCAGAGCTGAGGAGAGGCCCTGGTGGGGAAATGTTCCCTTGTGTGAGAAGCCAGTCCCATTTGGGACACTGGTAAAGGGGCCCAGGTACTGATTCACTTGGACAACAGTGACATCATCAGCATTTGTTTTTCTGCATTACTACTGTGTAGATGTCATTTTGAGAAACGAACCAGCAGCAGTTGTTTATTAGTACTGTAACTAGCTGACATCCCCCACATCTCAGTTGCTTACTACCAGGGATGCCTAGCTCACACGCACGTGAAATCACGCAGGCGGCTTCCTTCTGATGGTGTTTCAGTGATGTAATTTCCTTTTCTTTTGTGGTTCTGCCTGTCTTCTTAAATTGGAATCAAGCCACTGGAAGAGAAAACAACAATTACTATCATATAATTCTGAATGGTCACACATTTCTGTGGCTCAGAACAGGAAGGGGTTCCTATCATTCCGTCTCAAAGATTATTGGTAGCATCCATCATGCAAGGACAAATAATGGCAAAAGTTGGAAAATGTCATCTTGGGATGTTATTAGGCAGTCAGCTAACAGCCTTGATCAAGAATAAGAGTAAAAGTGCTAAGCAGCGACTTCTTAGAACACATTGCTTTTTGGCACACATGATCATTTAATATCCTTCTGCTAAGAAAGTCCCTAAAATGCCAACTTAACAAATTAACTTCAGTATTTTAATACATTGGTGCTGTCTAAAGATATAGCCACGTCTGTATTCTTCTTTTTCTTTGAATAATGTAAAAAATGGATTTGAGTTTGGATATTCAAGTCATTACCATGGTTGTGGTCCATTAGACTAAGTATCTGATGGATTTTAGACAGTAATCACGTCAGTAAGTCAAAAGTTTTTAAAATCTGCTAGGGGTGAAAAGATACATATGACAAGGGATCCTCCTTCATGAAGCTTATGGTGTAGATCTAGAGCTAAGGATGTGATAAACAATGACACCCTGGCAGGCTTAGTGTAGCACAGGCAGTCTATGAGGAGATGGCTTCTCAGAACAGGAGGAACGGAGGAGAGTGGAGGGCTAAGGAAAAGGAGCAAGTGAGAAGACTGCGTAGGAATGGAGATACGGTAGGCAGAAGCCAGAACCCATAGGATCTTGTCAACCATGTCAGGGGACTTGGTCACTGTTGTGTGGGTGCCAGGGAGCTAACTTCATTGTAGTGCACAAGCCCAGTGAACTCACAGAAGCACTATCTATTGATTCAAGAGTCAGGCCAATTTTTTGCGGTAATAGATGTGTCCATGTGTGTTATGCTCTCCAGGATGCATAAATTTTTAGATTACTGGAATTTTTATCAGAGGCAGTGAGAATTGCAGATTATATTTCCTGCTTATAAAATTTGTTTTTCTGAACATAAAATTTCGCAAAGACAATTTAAAATGCAATGTATCCCACTGGAAGTCTGGGGACATTCTTTAAGTTGATTTATAAAGCCAATATTTAAAGAGAAATCATTTTACTTATTCTAAAAACATACAAAAAATTCCAGCCAACCAACCACCAACAACAAAAAACCTGGGAACAGGACTAGAGAGATATAACCCAAGACATTGCATTACCCAATAAATTTGGCATTGCTTAGAGTATTTCTCAGGTTGTGAAGCAGCTAGCCATTTGAGTGGGTCTCAATCATGGCTGCTCATCAGACTCTCCAAGAGAATGTAAAAAGATTCTGATGCCTGAGCCATACCCGAGAGAAATTAAATCAGAATTTCTAGAAATGAGAGCTGAGCACAAACATCTAAAAAATTTCCCAGTTGACTCAGTTTGCAAACCACTGTTCTGTTAGGTAGAATTACCTGTTATATAGAAATAGGAAGATTTCTTTTTTGAGATGTGGTTTCACTATGCAGTTCAGATTGACCTTAAACTCACTTTGTAGTCCAGGCTGACCTTGAATTTGCAGCAATTCTCTTGCTTCAGCCTCCTGAGTGCTGGGATTATGGCATGTGCTACCACACCGGGCCTAGAAGTTATTTTTAAAGATAAATTAAGGAACCATTTTCATAAAATTGTTTAAAAACCACAATATATTGTTAGATAAAACATACACAATATAATTTGTTTAAACTATGTGGTTAAAAATACATTAACCTGAAAAGACAAAATACTTTTCCTCTTAAAAATGTAGAGCTAAAAAGCTCTAATCAGGTATCAGAACAAGTTTATTTTATAACCTGTGACAACATTTTCATAAAGTTATAATTTGTAATACCTTTGACTGATATCTGATACGTGATTGATAAACCATAGAGATTCTTCTTTCTATATAGGTAAAAAATGTAAATTACTTTAGATGTCTTTTACAGAAAAAATTACTTTATACCCTTTTTCAAACCAGTCTATAATAGTGGCTTTCTTCTTACCATATGATCAGAAGGCATGGTGTGGAGTCCCATTTCTGCTCAAGGTTTTTGGGCCTGTGTTTCCTTGGTTGTGAAATGGTGTTAGTGAAAGTTTTGTTGAAAAACAAGAGTATTGAGAAGCCTAATTTTAATAAACATGAAAGGACTTATATGCAGGTGTTTATACTGACTAAATAAATGCTTAAAATTGTATGGATAGCAAAGACATGCATCACTTTTTGGTATGTAAAGTACATGTAGAATATCTACATAATATTAAATGTTGATTCTTTCAAATGGAAAGTGCTCAGATACCATTTTCTATAGTCTGGGAGAAGGCACAGCAATGCCCAATAAAACTGGAATGACAGGTTCATGCCTAGTTTTTTTCAGCGTTGACTGTGGGTGTGGGTGGGGGAAATTTCTTTGTAATAGTGAATAAAAGCTGAATCTAAGAAGAATGTCATAGTAGCTTATAACAATTTTATATGTCTCACAGCAATTTAAAATACAAATTAACATTGTAACTTATCGAGCATTACTGAATTCTCAAATACTGTCATGTCTTATAATATCAAAGGTTTACTTTTATAACTTAAACTTTTAACTAACAAAATCAATTTATTTTGGTCTTGCATGGATTAGTTAATAATAATCATAAAGGGCAATGATTTTTAAGTACCTGGGATAACAGGTAAATAATTTTTCTGTGTTTTCTTTGTGAAATGGCTCATAACAACCTTTAAATGTGGTGCTGGTGTTTGAAACTAAAACATCAATTCACTTTACACATCTGGCCTTAGTTGGTGGTTTTCTAACTTGCCAATGTTATACCTTCAATGTACTTATGTTAAGTACAGCTCACAACAGTCACATCATTAAATAATAATTTTTAAAAAATATATGTTCTCAGAAATGGCACGTACACCCGCTTCAGTTTTTGTTGTCAAATCTTGGGCTGGGGTGAGGTTAGGGAGAAAAGAATGCCAGATCTGTGTTTTGGGCCATCATCTCTCTCTCTGAGTCGTTTTCATGTGAGTTTCAACTCTGTTGCCAAAGGATGGAGATGTATGTGGCCACATTGTCATACCCTCCTGCCAGCTGCAAACTTCATCACAGTTCCTGTGAAGTACATTTCCACAGATCAGGTTTCTGCCAGGGAAGACTTTAACAATCCTGCACTCTGCTTTCAACCAACAACAATTAGTATTAGCAAATGGCTCAGGCCACTGCTTGGGATTACATATGATTTTTATCCAAAAAGACAAACTTTTACTCAAACCAGACCCGTGTGCTGAACACTTGAGCTCCCCTCTTACATATAATGAAGTTGAGACTGTATCTATCTTTCATTTAAATAAAAAATTACTCTCACATTTGAAATCAAGTTGGCTCTTTTCTCTCAGCTGGGTTAGCCCTCTGGTGAAGAGGACTTTTGGAGCACTTATGTTTAGGAGAGGAGTTTGGTGGAGGGGATCATTATCCTTTTGTCCTTTTGTACATTACTCTTTTAATGTGGTCAATTTTTTTAATGTTTTCACAGCCATTTTTATTTTTTCTTTCTCTTAGATAACACATATGGCAAATAAGTTACAGTCTTAATACATTTTGCAGTCAAAATTTGCATTTTTCAGACTGCAGATCAGAAAAGTACTGGTTGAGGCCAGTACAGCTCACTGTAAAACAATGAAGATTCGGAGAGTTCATTCTTTTGATCTACTACTTATCCTGTCCTTTTAATGTTGGTATGCTATTTTTCAGGTTAAGGAAGAATTATTTTCCTTTCCATGTTTTTGAAAGGCTTATAATTGATGCGTGTGAGGACTGTAACCTTATCTTGTTCAAGGTATTTACTGATTCTTCTTAGGTAAGTTATTAAAGAAATAGATCTTGATGGTTGCTATTGATGCGGTTACTCTTACGGTTGCTTTCTTCATTGGCAGAGTCTGAATATGTCAAGCAGTTAAAAAACTTTATTGCAACAACTCTTTCCATGATATTCCCTTGGGCTTCAGAAAATTGTAGATAATTTAGTTATAAGTTTCATGGGATTGAAGATAGCTGATGAAGTCATTTCTATTTTACAGATAAGGTAATTATACTTCAGAGAAATAAGATAATTTTTTCAAGATCAACCAGATCAGATTGGAGAGGGTACTGAAACCTAGAAATATTTCCTCTATTTAAGAACTTTACTAACTTTCTAAAATTGCAATGTAGGCATATTGGGTCTTTCATTAATTTAATTAAATATAGAATAACACAGTTGGTAGGAAGCCAGACATTTCACAAAATGCTCAGTATGAAATTCCATAGGTCCTCATTAGAAACCTGCTGCTGGTTTAGTGAATGTTAATATTTTTAGAGGAATTGCACAAGTAAATTAATATAAAAAGTACATATTGATATTTGCACACAGTATACTAGAGTCATGAAGAATTTTTTTCCTATTTTGTACACATATTCTGAAGAAAATAACTGAATATAGTTAATCATTTTCATGCTACACCTGTATGGACAGTACTTGGGAGGCTGAAGAAGGAAGATTTTGAGTTCAAGGCCAGACTGAGCTACATGGTAAAACCGTGTTTCAAACAAGTAAAACAAAAAAAAATGAATTTCAAAAGTGATCAGTCTGATATTAATTTTTTGCAAAAAACAAAAAAAAAAGAAGGAAAAAACTCTAAGGTGATGTCAGTAGCATGGAGGATATCAGTGATGGCTTTATTAGGTGTCGATTTAGTTAGGTTAAGCCAAGTTTCTCAGAGTGCTGAGATGCTCAGGAGATTTGGAAAGTGACAGAGAAGTAGCAGGTCTTTTCTAGCTCATGTACGTGATGCTACTTTGTGGTTTTATCTCATCATGAAGTTGAAGTGGGCCCTGAGACTCCTGTACTGAATTCTGAATCTTCCGACTTCTTCAGCTTCTCTAACTCCTTTTTTGCTATTGATGTGCAGCTCTGGGAAGGAGGCCTGGTTTCTGCCGAACCCTGAAATTAAGTTTCTGTTCCTGCTACAACAAATGATAACAATCAAGGAGGCTTATCATCTTACAGTGCTGCAGGTTAGACCTATCCGATATGTATCTCACTGGGATACAGTCAAAAAGTCTGCAGGGCTACCTTCATGTTTAGAGGCATTATAGAAGTGCATCCATTTTCTTCTTTCTTTCTTTCTTTCTTTCTTTCTTTCTTTCTTTCTTTCTTTCTTTCTTTCTTTCTCTCTCTCTCTCTTTCTCTTTCTTTCTTTCTTTCTTTCTCTCTCTCTCTCTCTCTTTCTTCTTTCTTTCTTTCTTTCTTTCTTTCTTTCTTTCTTTCTTTCTTTTCTTTCTTTTGTCTTCAAAGGCAGGAATGACTGATGGAGTTTTCCCCATGGGTCATTGCTCGGACACTGGCTCTTCTCCTTCCCTATTCTACTTTGAAGGAGTCCTGTAATTACACTGGACCACCTAGAATAATCAGGGTTTGTGTCCTATCCTAAAGTTGATTTCCACCAACAATTAGTATTACTGAATGGTTCTGGCTACTTCCTGGGATTATATATGATTTTATTTTAAAAAGTCAAACCTTTACTCAAACCGGGCCCACATGGTATACATTTCAGCTCTCTTTTTAGATATAATGAAGCTGAGACATTTTCTATCACTTATTTATATAAAACATTGCTCTCACACATCAAGTCAACCTAGTTGTTTCCAATTCCATCTGAAACTCTAATTCCCCTCTGGTACATATAGAACACATTCACATGTTTCAGCGTTAGGGCATTTTTGGGGTCTGTTATTCTGTCTACCTTCATATCACCCAGGTCAGAGGAAACAAAAACTGACGTGGCTTTCGGGTGTTTTAGGGGATGATTTTGGCTTGTGGTTGTGGCTCTTACTTGTTCTTGTTCCTTTCCACTTCACATTCATGTTCCTTTCATGACTGTCAGCACGGAGACTTCAAGCGTTTTCTGTAGACTAAAACCTTTCAAAGACTGCTTAAACAGCCACCATTTTTGCTTAAGTCTGATTCCTTGTACCAAATATCTTTGTATCTCTCTATCTATTATATCTACCTATCTATCTAATCATCATTTGTCTGATACCTAGTGGTTCTGTATCTCCGAGCTCTGACAGATATCTTGTATGAGCCATCCTTCGGTAACAGAAGGTGTAAGGGAAATGCACTGATATCATCATGACTGTGGGAAGTTAGAGACTGATCATGACAAGTTCTATGTTGTGAATAATTTTACCATGGGACCATTTTTCCCTTCCCTCCTTTCATTACTTATGTTCATATTTTATAGTCTCTAGTCATATGCCCAATTTTCAGAAGCAGGAAGTGTAAACTTTTGTGTTCTTGAAAGAAAAGAGGAAGCTGATAATGATGCATAATAGTAATATCTACCACAAGAGAAGAGAGAAACATGTGAAAAAGAAGGGGATGAGGGACAGTGGCCTGAAGACAAAGGCATAATTGCAAAAGGCGAGCTCTGCTTGGTTGTTTTGTTTTCTCATTTTTCGGTACCAGCATGAGGCAAAGCTGGCAGATAATCTTTTTAAAAATTTAATCCTTTGTTTAGCCTGATGAAGAAAAGAACTTTGCATTACTGAAGTTGATACTAAAAGCATTATTGCTAGAAAAAGTGTGAATTTTAGGGGAATTTTTATATCCATATTTTAATAATTTTCTTTCCTAAAATTTAGGCTTCAGTAAGAAAAATAGGCTATTATGAGATTAAACATCTTGAATATAAAGTACATTACTCTTAGGCAAACAGTACATTCACTTAAATACACTGTGTTAAGGCAAACAGATAATCATGGGAAATGAATTTCAACAGATTTGGGTGTGGGAGAAATTGCCAACTGTTTTTTATTAAGCAATGAAATTCTTCATGAAAAAGGTGAGGTTTAAAGTTCTTTGCTAATGAATTTAGGAAAAAATTGGCAAGTGTCTCCTTTTCTCTAATGTATTGCAAATCTACTAGAAACATCTAGATTATTTCCTCTCCCCATTTCTACACTCCCATCTGACAATAAGTGGAATGTAGTGGTAGTTATGTAAGTGCAATCAAATTGTGTAGGTAGTTTAGAAAATGTAGTAGTGTGTGTATAGTTGCAAACTTCCTATGTATAATTGGTGTAGACAAGTCTTCCTCCTATGCAATTCACAGAGAAACATTGATAGTCAGAATTGCCTCAAGATTTGACAATCTGGAAAACTTTTGAAAGTTAGTGGATGCCCACCCTTCACATACTGGAAAGAGCATGTCCAATTTATCTTCTTGTCCAATTTCATTCAAAACTTCTGCATTTGTTGATCAGCTGGTGTGCTGATGTGGTTGCCAGAACGCCACTCCCTCCAAAAGCACTTACTTAACCACCCACATCCTGGCGCCTGGCCCACTGGCACACTGGCTCCTCTTTGTGAATCAGGACGAGAGTGTAAACTCAGTCAGCTACACACACAAGGGCACATTCTTGGAATGTGGCTGTCTAGACCATTTCCTTCATTCAGTGGCTCAAGGGTCTTTTTATGGAACAATTACTGGAACATTAAATTGCAAGAAGTGACTTCTTCAACAGATTACTACTCAATTCTGACAGTGAAGTTTTGGGCATTTAAAGTTGTTTTCTTCCAAGATCAGCATGCTCATCAATGCGCCTGTTCACATTCGCTTTAAGCGTGTTCTCTTGTAGAAAAAACTTATTACCTCTCACCTCTTTTTTCTCCAGAAAGAAAAAGGATTTAGTCTTTTCTCCTTCATGGTGTTTATTTTTGTTGTGGTGGTGATTATTTTTCTGGACTGGAATATAAATTTTGGATGAAAAACAAGAGTATTGAAAATAAACTCCAGACACTTAGATGCTCCGGCTAGTCTCTGTGAATTTTGAACTGGTTTCATCAAGTTCATGTATTTGAAAAGGTGTTTAATGCTCCTGAACTCCTAAAAATATCTCCATAGCTCTATACTTGTTAGCCAAGTAACTTTATTTCTATGTGCCTCATCTTTTCTATTGGAAAGAAAAGGTAGAAAAAGAATATAAAAAGATGCCCAATCAGTCAGAATAGCAAAATATGTGTTAATACCCATGCAGAAATCAAAACTGAACAGGGGGAATATAAACTAGGCACATATTATATATACTTCTAAAATAATGCATTTTTTGAAGCTTAAAACTGTGGTTAGTTTTGTGTCAGTTTTTGAAAAGTCTATCTCTTCCTAGTATCACAAAATTGTCATCCTGCATTTTCTCCTGTTGTTTTTATGATTACTTTGATTAGATTCTTATTCCACCTGTAATTTATTCTTGTATATGTCTTAAGGTAGGCATTATGAACATTACACATTTAACCCCCTTCTAATTAATTCATGAGATCCTTTTATCCAATTCCACACTTCCTGAAATACCTGGATCTGTTTTTGGCACATTTACTTTGGTAGGACCATAATGTTCTGATTACTGTAATTTTGTATTGTGTTTGACATTTGATATATCAAGGAAAACATACCTTATGTATTCTTTCACAGATGACTTTAAGAATCAATTTTTCATATTTATTAAGAAGTCCTGTTTGTGGTCTGATTAATATTATGCATAATCTATAGATATGTCTGCAAAAATTGCCAATTTCACATTATCATATACCCCCATACAAGAACAAGGTCCCTTTAGGTATTTGTGTCATCCCATTCTTGCTCAGTTATTATACAACTTGATTTGACTGCATGAGAGAAGATACAACAAAACCAAACAAAAAACCCAAATGTCTCCAAAATGCCAAGACCACAATTCCTTTTGTGGTTATTGTTCTAGAAGAGGTCAAGTTATTAAATGTATTAGTTTTAAAATTTAAAAAGACAATTATTTTGACCACTTGACTGTGTAATCTCAGTCCCCTCATATTACTGAATGTCACTCAGTAAGTTGTCATTAGATAGTAAGTGTTGAGTGTTGTTTTCAGGCCTGTCAGCTTTTTACTCCCTTTTACAGTACTCCTTGCAGTCAGTAGGGGCTGCTCCTGTGGCAGTAGGACCGCTCAGGTCACTAAATCCTAACAAATTTCAAACCAGAGGAAGTATTGGTTTATAAATTATCAACTGCAGTTCTCACACATTCTAACAGTCTCACATCTGTGAGCATTTTATGTGGAAGACAAGTAATGGGAGAAGGTGAGATCTTCAAAGTGTCTTGTAATCGAAGAAGGTCTGTATTATAGGAGCACAGAAGGCAAAAAGGGATTATAACAAGTTGTGTTCGGGCTAACAAGTAGAGCCTCTGCTTTTAGGGCCTGTTCTTTTGAGTCCTGGTGCCAGCAGACTGCTTTGCAAGCTGTCACTTTCCTGATCTTAGCACTTTAAGGGCAACATTTTAAACAGTGGTGCTTTAAACAGGGAAGAAGAACTCAGGAGAACAATGAGTCAGGGGCTGTGGACAGAAAACAGGTCTGGCTGCAGACAGTCTTACTGGAAAAAAATGGATTCTCCTTGCTTTGGAGCAGTTTCCCTCACAGTTGGTGGTGCTGATGTTCAAAGAAGTGTTTCTCTCAATGTCCCCTGCCAGTACTCAGGTTCCTAGGCTGTCTACTGCTTGGTTATATTTTGTAAAAGTTACATTTTAGGAGTCACCTGAGTATTTGCTTTTTTTCTCTTTCTAGACACAAGAAGGACCCAAGTCTCTGTTGTGTCTCTTTAACATAGGCTTTAATACGTTACAAACAGTCAATAATTATTTGTTTAGTAGAAGGGAAAAAAAGGAAAGGAAGAAAGAAGAAAGAAGAATCAAAGAAAAAGGAATCACAAAGTGGTAGATTGATATTTTTGGATAAGTATATTTTTAAAACAGAATCTGGAAACAACAGCTGTAACAAAATTCACACAGCTTTAGTGTATATAACCTAGTATAAATAATAGCAACAAATTTGTTTCTAGTGAAGTCAGTAATAACATTTGAAAAACATATTAAGTTTATAAGGTAACTATAGCCACCTCACTGTGAAATAAAGACCATTTGATATTTATGTGGATTTCAAAGTTTAACTGTAAAATTTTGAAATGTCCTTAAAATTAAATGAGATTCTGGAATGTAGTATTTGTGTACTATTTTGTTAAAGTAATATATTGTATCAATACTGCAATGACTCATAATTTTAATTATGGCTTTTAATGAGATGGAATTTTCCTTTCTCTCTCTCTCTCTCTTTTTTTTTTTTTTTTTTTTGTTTTGTTTTGTTACCAGGGATCGAACTCATGACTACATGCTTGCAAGGCAGGCATTTATGCCACTGAGCTAAATCCCAGCCCTGGAATCTTTCTTACCACTGGTTTTTCTCTCACTCTCTGCCTTTTATTTTTCTTTCTCTCTCCATCTTTAACATACTAGACAAAACATCAGATGCTAATTAATTGAAGAGATTGGTTGAGTGTTGATATTCATAAGTCCTTGAGTTACCTTTTGCAATAATACTATTAATCTATCTTCAGACAACTACAAGTCAAAATATTTCAGGAGTTTTCATGCCTCTGGGGTTACTCTTTATTCAAGCATTTTTGTCCATGTGAGTTGTTCTCAGAACAGCTAAGGGTAAGTTGGATGGAATGGTATTGTTTTGAATATAACAACTATTTAATATGCTTCTACTCAAGTGTCATGTCTATTAATTTTATAAAACAGTGACTTTATTTTTCTATGCAATAAAATTGAATTCCAAAAATATGAAAATCTCTTGTGTCAAAGATTCATATTAACACTGAAACAATGTATACAATGAAACCCAACCAAAACAATATTTTATTACTAATTTTTTAGCACTTAAAAATTTTTTAATGATTAATGTGTTCATTGGTTCTTCTGACCATTATTTGATATGAGATTGTTTGTTTAGTATCAATTAAGAATGTTGCTGAGAAGTTTAAAAAGCTGGCAAAAAAGAAGACTGTAGGAAAATAAATGACTCCCAAGGTTTATAAATTTGGTAATGAGGTTTCTCCTTTTCTTTTTTTGACTATGATGCCTAAATACTTACTGTAAACGGAATTGTTGTTTTTCTCAAACGTTGACTTAATGTGTTGTCTGGTTAATGTGATACAATATAGGATTTACATTAATTTGGTGTAATTTATTCAGTCAGCTATAAACAATTGATTTTTTTAGTTTAGAATGATGCAATGAGCAGAAAGTAAGAGGTCAAGAAAAAAGGTGTGTTTTACTTTTATAAAAATTGTTAGGCAGTGTTTGTTGAACATCAGCATTGGAGGTAAAACTTACTCTGAACTTAGACTTTCAGGATTCCAAGTTTAGGTGTGCTGCCTGAGGTTAGCAGACTTTAGGCATAGGACTAAACTCTTCCAAACTTAAGTCTCCTTGTCTGAAATAGTCTGCAGTATAATTACAATCACTATTTTCAAGATTATAGGGAGGACTAAATGAGACAATTTATGTAAATTTATTTGTCATAGTACCCACTGTATGGCGAATTCTCAATAAATGATACCTACTGTATTCTCAATATAGTTGCCTCAATGCCATGACGCAACAAAAATGTCTAATGCACTGCATTTTAATGTTAATAATATTTTATACATTATTTTAAGAACTCTGGGCTCTGTGCACTGGGACCATTTAAAAGGTATTTCAGCTACAAAATATACCTTTAATATTGATATATAAATTGCATTTAAAATGAGATTGTCTTATATTTTATTACTTTTTAAGTAAAGTAAAACAAAGTTACACAAATATACACAAGATACATAGTTTAGAAAATTATTATAAGGCAAACAGTTTTGTAATAAATGCTAACTCTAATAAGGGGAATGTTGACAGCCTCTCCAGAAGTACCCCCAAGGCTGACTCAGTCATTAGCACAAGCCTGCCTCTGGAATCCCGTGGTCCCAATGTGCGCAATAAGCAGTTCCTCGTGATTTGTCACTTAGTGAATATCCTTAGATACTGCATAGTTCAGTTTTTCTCATTAAGAAAATCTAACAGTATCTTTTATACCTCTTTAAATCTACAAGGTTTTTTTTTGTTTTTTTGTTTATTTTGCCATTTCTTTCTCTTCCTTACAATTTATTTGTGAAGAATTCAGAGCGTTTGATCTTCCAGAGTCAGCAGTATGAATTTTGTTGACTGCCTACTTATGGTGAAGTTCCATATGTTTTGCTATGCTTTGTCTTTCCTGCAAATTTGTAGCAGGATCCAGACACTCAGTTGGATTCAAGATCAATCCCTTTAGCAAAACTGTAGGCTTTCATCAGGAGGCATGCAATGTCTGTTATTTGCTCTTTTTAAACATTTACAACAGCTGATACTCAAAACACATACATTAATTTACTGGGGTTGCAAAAAAGGTAATACAGTCTCTTGCTTCATTTTCATTTATTAGCTGTTATAATTTTGTAAGACAATGTTTCATCTCCTATTTGGCTACCTAGTAATATAGTATTTAAAGTAGAGAGAATATAAATGTTTGATTCTTTTATTTATTAAATTTTCAACATTATACAGTGACTTTCAGTCATTTTCAAAAGATGGTCATTTAGTTTTAAATATCCTTGCAAAATCTTGAATTTAAAAATATTTGATAGGGCTGATATTTAGCTCAGTGGCATAAGTGCCTGCCTGGCAAACATGAGGTCATGAGTTTGATCCCTGGTACAAAATATTGATAGATTTATAGGGATTGTTAATTTCATCCTCAACACTTTATTTTGTCCTATCATTGATCAACGTGAGCTTCTTTCAGTTTGGCTCTGAAATCTTTTGACATTGCAGAATGGGTCTTTCCTGAATTTTTTTTATGTCCAAATATTGAAGATCATCTTACAATTCTTACTTCCAACCCAGAATCATTTATTTCTCTCAGATGCCCAGTATTTGTAAGCAATAGGATATAAAGACTAGAATCTAGGATCCAAAATTACTCATTGGACCTGAATTTGACATAGATTTTAATTTTTGTCCCAGCGAATTCATTGTAACATTTGTAATACAAAGACTACAGTGATTTTATTTTCCTTTTCCATATTACATACATATTTCCTTCCATCTATATGGAGAATCTTGGTTCCCAAGGATTCAGGGAATGATAAAATAGAATGTTCCAAAATACTTTTTTTAGTGTTATGCATATAACAGTGTCAGAATAACAATACTAACAGAATCTGTTTGATTACTGAAAGCAGTTAAATATGTTTCTATATGCTATCTCCATTCTTCCTCTATGTATAAAGAATTGTGCAATATCTACAGTAGCATGTTGTATAGTCATTAAAGTCTAGGATAACTTTTCCATTAATTAGTTCTATGAGTAAAGGTGCATCTAATGCTCTCCCTAATTTTTATGTCAATGCCTCCTTATTTATGTCAGTTGCTGAAGCTTGTTTTTCAATAAATTCCAAAGGAAAGACCAATAGCAATGACATTTCCAGAGTTCCTACAGGTTGATTACTTTTTGTCTATGGCATTTATATATTTTTCATTTTCTTCCTTTGTGTGATTTTTTGTGTTGGCTTCATTCTTTATTGGCTTTAATGTTCTGCTGTCAAATACAGAAAGAGATCTTGTCATTTGTGGTAAAATGGATGAATTTTGGAGACATTTATTTAAAGTGAGATAAAGCAGACACAGAAGGTTAAATATTGCATGAGCTCATTTACATGTGGAATCCAAAAGTGTTGAATTCATCAAAGCATCTCAGATTAGAATGGCAGTGACCAGAGTCTGAAGAAGGTGAGATTGGGATGTTTATTGCAGCATATACATTTAAGTGCTCTATTTTGCAACATGATAATCACAATATAACACTATAACAAGGTAATATATTCTTGAAAAATTTCTAGGAGAGTACATTTTAATGTTTACATCATACGAAATGACAAAGTATGTTGGAAATGAAAATGTTAGTTAGGTTTAGTCTGTCCATAGTAAATACGTGTGTCAAGACATCAAGACATAACACTGTTCACTGTAAGTACTGTACATGCAATTCTTGTTTGTTAGTGAAAACATTTTGGAAAAGACCTGATGGTAATCTGCTTTTTAAAAACTTTGTCTTTTAAGTCATGTAATAATTTTGCATACATGAAAAAAGGATATTTTTTCCTGTTTTTTTTTTTTTAATTTTAACAAGGACTGCTAGTGTAGGAGCTGAAGCCCCCCCCCCTTTTTGGTACCAGGGATGGAACTCACAACTGTAGTCTTACAAGGCAGGCACTTATGCCGCTGAGCTAAATCCCCAGCCCCCTTTTCCTGTTGTATAAAGCCAATAATTATACTAAATCATGGGTAGATATTGCTTGTCTGGGTCAATATTCTCAAGTCTATGTTCTCCTAATATATTTAGTTTTTTTAATTCTAGAAAAATTTTCTTGAATCATAGTGTTTATGTTTGTTTATTTTCTTGGGGTTTTTTTTGAGAAATTACTAGACTATCATCAATATTTGTCATTTTCTCTTTTTTTCCTCATTCATTTAATTATCTTCATGTCTATAATTGAGATAAAATAATGTATGTAACGTTAGATATATCACTTAACCATTTTAAGTGGACAACTCGATGGCATCAAATACATCTACAATATTATGCATCCACCACCACCACTCTCCAGCTCAGAACTTTTCATTCTCCCAAATTTTACCCATTAAACAATGGCTCAATATTCCCTCTTCACTTTTCATTTACTTTTGGTTTTTGAAAGTTTTCACCAATTTCTACAATGGTATTGTTGTGTTTATTGACATTTGTCTTAGCTTTATTGATATTTAATTGATAAATAAAACTTGTGTGTGGTAGATATACAACATGGTATCTTTAAAAAAATTTAATTGGTACATTTTAGATATATATAATGATAACATTAATCAGAGGGAATTTATAACTGTATATGGTATATCTTGATTCCTCTTTTTTTCTCTTTTCTCTCACCTTCCTTCAATTCCTCTAGCCCTCTTTATTTACAAAAACTTTGTTAAAATTTTTCCTTCTACTTTTTCCCTTTTTCCTTCTTTCCTTTCCCCCTCCCTCTCTGTCCAGTCCCTCTTCCCATTTGAACTTTTTGTCCCTATTTCACAATATCTGTTATATATCTTAGTCCTTATTCACTCTTTCTTTTCCTCACACCAGAGAAACAATGCAGTATTTAAATATTTGGGTCTGATTTGTTTCACTTAAGACTATGGTTTCAAGGTACATCCATTTACCTAGAAATGCCTTAAGTTTATCCTTCTTATGGGAGAATAGTACTCCATTGTATAAAAAAAGCACATCTTTTTTATCTGTTCATCAGTTGATGGCCATTTGGGCTGTTTCCAAGATTTAGCTGGTAGAAACTGTGCTGCTTGAAACATGGGTGTGCATATATCACTGTGGTATGATACTTTAAATTCTTTTGGGAAGATACCAAGAAGGGAAATAGCAAGTCAAATGGAACTTCTAGTTTTAGTCTTTTGAGGATTCTCTGCAATGAATTTCAGTGTTGCACCAAGTCTACACTCCCACTAACAGTGGAGAAAGATTCCTCCCCCCCCCATATCCCCAGCAGCATTTGTTATTGGTTGATTTATTGATAGAAGCCATTTTTTTCTGTAGTGAGATGAAATATTAATGTTGTTTTAATTTGCATCTCTTGAATGGTCAGTGATGCTGAACCTTTTTTCATATATTTACTTCCATTTGCATTTTTTCATCTGAGAAGGGTCTATTAGTGCTAGATGCTTATTTTTTGAATAGGTCTTTAAAATTGTGTGGTTTGATTTTTTTTTGAGTTCTTTATATATTCTAGATATTAATCTTTTTTTTTTGAGGGATAGCTGGTAAAAACTTTTTCCCAGTTTGTGGGTTGTCTCTATAGTCTGTTGGTAGTTTCTTTTGCTGTGCAAAAGACTTTTTCTAAGATGAGATCCCAGTTATTGATTCTTTGTGATATTTTTGGGTGTAATCAGGGTTTTGTTTATAAAGTTTTTGCCTACATCTACATTTGCCTGCATTCAAGAGTTCTACCTATTCTGTCTTCCAACAGATTTAGTATTTCTGTTTTAATGTTTAGATCTTTGATCCATTTTAGTTTCAGTTTAATGTATGGTGAGAGACATGCATCCAGTCTTAGTCTTTGTATGTGAAAGTCAATTTTTCCAGCATCATTTATTAAAGAGGCTATCTTTCTTCTAGTGAAGGTGCTTGCTTAAAGACTTAGCGGCTCTGTGTGTTAGGAGTTGTTTCTGCATCTTCTACTCTGTTCCATTGATCCTCGTGTCTGCTTTTCCCCCAGTACTATGATGTTCTTATTACGTAGCTCTGTCGTATAATTTCAAGTCAGAGATTATGATGCTCCCTCCTTGCCTTTGTTGTCCTGAATTGTTTTTGCTATTCTAGGTCTCTTCTGGTTCCAAATGAATTTAAGGATGGTTTTGTTTAATTCTGTGAAGTACACTGTTGATATTTTGATCAGGATTATATTGAGTCTCTATAACAATTTTGAGAGTAGGGTTTAGACTATATTGGTTCTTCCTATCTAAGAACAAGGAATATCTTTCCATTTTCTGATGTCCTCTTTGATCTCTTTTTCCAGAGTACTGTAGTTTTTAATGTAAAGGTCATTTACTTCCTTCATTAGATATCTCATTGTGTACACTGTAAAATGATGGCCAACGTCAAACCAGCATATTTATCATCTTGCTTAGTTACCATGGTTTATTTATAGAAAGAGGACTTAAGATCTACTGTCTTAGAAAATTCCATGTACAAAACATATTATTATTAACTTTATTTATCTTCATTATATTGACCAATCTCCAGAATTTATTTATCCTACATTACTGAAACTTGCACCTTCTGGTCAATATCTTTCTATTTTCCCCATATTGCAGCCCCTGTTAACTGTGGTTCCCTTCTCTGCTTCTGTGAGTTTGGCTTTTCTAGGTCTCACAGAAGTTTGATCACAAAAGTTTTGTCATTCTGGGTGTGGCTTTTAAATCTTATTGTTATGGTTTGTGTCTGAATGTTCTCCCCAAGCCTCATGTTGTCATGGGGGTCAGATCTTTTGAAGGCAGCTGAATCTAGAGTTTGTGACTGGCTCATTGTCTCGCGCCAGGATTGGTGGTGTGAGTGGTGTACCCACTCTGGGGTGGGTAGCCCTCACACAAGAGGCTTACTCCTCCCTTTTGCTCCTTTTGCTCTTGCTGTTTTTGACATCTGCCATCACCTAAATGGTTGCTCCTCAGTCATGCCACTCTGCCTTGAAGCCAGCCGAGTATAGACTGAAACCTCCACAAACTGTATGCTAAATAAACCTTTTCTTCCTTAATTTTGGGCATTGAGTATTTTTGTCCCAGAAATGAAGGAAAAGTAACCAACACACTTACTATAATGTCCTCTAAGTTGTTGCAAATGGCCAGTTTTCTTTCTTTTTAAATTCTGAATAGTATTCCACTGTGTTTTTTTCCACTTATCTATTGATGAACATGTGTATTATTTCCATATATTGATTTTTGTGAATAATGCTGCAATGAGTGTGAGAATTCAGATGTTTCTTTGAGGTATTGGTATTATTCTTTATATCTTCTATATATATATATATATATATATATATATATATATATATATAGAAGTAGGATTGCTAGACAATATAGTAAGCTCTTCTTAAAAATTTTTTTTGAGGGGCCTACTTAGTGCTTTCCATAATGTCTATATCAATTTATATTACCATCAACAAGGTGTCAGGTTCATCTTTCTCCATATTTTTACAAACCCTTGTATTTTGTCCTTTTCATAATAGGCATTCCAACAATTGTGAGATTGTATCTCATCATGTGTTGCTTTGCATGTTCCTGATGACTAGTGATGTCTAGTGCTTTTCATAGACCAGTTGGATATTTTCATGTCTTATTCTGAGTAATGACTGTTTGGTTTTCCCCCATGTTTAATTTTAAGTATTCTTTTCTCAGTTGGAAGCTGTTTGAATTTACTATATTTTTGAATATTAATCTTTTATCAGATATATAATTTGGAAGTATTTTTTCCTATTCCATAATTATCTTTTCACTCTATTGATTGGCTTCTTAATTGTGCAAAGCTCCTTAGTTTGATGTAATCCCATTTATCTATTTTTTCTACTGTTGCCTGTGCTTTTTGGGGTCATGACCAAAAAAATGATTTCCCAGATCAAAGCCAACAAGCTTTTGTTCTGTTTTCTTCTAATAGTTTGATAGGTTCAGGTCATATATTTAAGTGTTTTTTTTTTAAATAATTTTATTTAAAGAGAAAACAAAACAAAACAAAACAAAATAAAGCATAGCAACAATACCGTATTCCAAGGAAAAAAGGAAAAGAACAACAACAAAAAAACCTAAAAAAATTATTGCTTGACAAATTACATACTGACCTCTTGGAAATAGTTGTTCAATTTACAAAGTTAAAACATGTAAAGTAGACATTCAACCAGTGAGACTGTCAACAGTTCTGCTCCAAAATCTGACAAAAACAGCGATATGGTCATCCATCTTACCCTTGCAAATATATCAAAAGGGTAAAATTAAACACAATAAAGCAGAACAAAGAGGATCACAAGAAAGCAATGTAAGAGACATAAATTTCAAAACTAGACAATTAGAGATATTCACTCTCTATCATTTGACTCTTGTTTTGGTGCAAATAGTTGTCCATATTGTCACATACAGGGAATTCACATGAAACAACCTTGATGGAGTTGATCTGAGCAGGATGAGTAGGGCATTTCAAGTCTTCAAGACCAGACATTAGGGAAGCCAAGAATGGCTGTCATAGTGTCTCTCATTCTTCTCAAAACAGCTGTCCATACCTTAATGTGTGTTGAACTTAAACAAGGCAAAGCAAGCTAAGATCACTTTGAACGAAAAGTGATAGTTTTTCTGGACTTCACATCATGACATTATGGAATCAGCACTGGGTATTGTAATGTCTCTTTTTCTTAAAAGTAGTTGTTCATTTTAACATGTGTTATATAGTTGGTTCTCGTAAACTGTTTATAAGCTCTACAACTGCATGAGTCTCTACATGTATATCTATCATTTCTATATTAGCAGGAAAAACAAAACAAAGCTAGATAGAACAAAACAATTCCTAGAAAAGCATGAGGCAGAAAAGTCACATAAAACCACAATACAAGGTGATCTACAATGGTTACCATGGTGTCTCAGCAGTGTATAACAACATTAATAAAAACGAAGCATTGGAGATATTATAAGACTTCAAAAGCAAGTAATAATCAAACTAGAGTGGGTATCTTAGTGAATCTTGTCATCTTCAGTGTAGTTGCCTATACACTTAGACTTGATGCTATCCATCATAACAGATTTAAATAAAATCAGTCAATACAAAGTAGCAATCTAACAAACCAGATTCAAATAAGA